>SJYA01004276.1:6578-36146 GCA_006410615.1 Neotragus moschatus
TGGTGTGGTGGGGGGGGGGGGGGGGGGGGGGGGTACAGATTGGGAACTCAGGTATACTTATGGCTGATTTATGTCAATGTATGGCAAAATGAGTACAGTATTGTAAAGCAAAACAAACAAAAAAATAAAATAAAAAAAAAAAATAAAATGCATTGTACCCCCCCAAAAAAAAAGAAAGAAAGAAAGCTAACAGAGTAATATTGAACTAACAGTTTTTAAAAAATTAAAAAATGATAATAGTTAAAATATATTTGGAGTTTCTCTTGAGCACCTGTAGTTAGTGTGGGGTCAGTTCAGTGTCAGAGAGTCGCTTGTTCCAGCTTGTACTTGTTCTCAAGGTCTATTGGTACCCTTTCAAATGCACAGTCTTAGCATTAACTGTAGGGTTTTAATTTGGTGGACCTGTTGCTTCTGGATTGGTTCCCCCTTCTTTGTTTATTTTGGCTTCCTCTGTTTGTAAGTCTCTTCAGTGTCTAATTTCTGCCCTGACACGAAGAGATGAAGGTAGCCACTTATTTAGGCTCACTTGTTCAGTTGTGCTGTGGAGAGAGAGGGGCACTGCAAACAAATACCATTGGCAGGTATGGGAAGTGTTCACAGTGGATGGACAACACTGGATTTGCCACAAGCCATGTGGCATGTACTTCCTGGATCCACACTGCTCAGGCTGCAGGGTGCTCTGCAAGGGTACTGTCCCAAGTGGGACCTGCATTTCATGCACTTCCCAGGTCTAAGCTGCTCAGGTTCTTGGGTGTTCCACAAGGGCACAGACCCAGACGGGCTGTGCATTTTCTGCCTTTCCCAGGTCCAAGTTGTTTAGAGCACTGGTTTTCTGGTGAGTGATTGTCCCAGATGGGGCCATGAATCTTATACACTCCCCCCCCCAGTCTTGGCCACTTGGTTTCCTGGGTATGCCATAAGGGCACAGTCCTAGGTATGCTGTGTGTCTCCTCTGGGAGCTGATCTCAGGCTGTGATACTTCTGGCAGATGTGAACTGTCCAGAATCCCAGTAAGCGGTGTTTATCAACTGGCAACTTGCTCACAGTTTGTTGGAAGATGCAGTCTCTGGGGCCGAGATCGCAGCAACTCCTCACCTTCCTGGTCTGGCTGTTGTACACCTGACTGTCTGCCTCCAGGGAGGGAGGGCCATAAACAGCAGCTGGCTTGTTCTCTTTTGGTATTCCCTAGGGGTACAATCTTTTGTTCTGTGAGTGTGCCTGGGGTCACCATGCAGCAGCAGAGTCTTTCACAGGAAAGGCTTTTAGCTTTTGAGATCCCCAAAAAAGGAACTATATTAAAAATGTAAACTTTTAAAGCATATTGAAAGTTTATGTTAAGAATGGCAAGAGTGGGATGATTTGAGAGAATAGCACTGAAACATGTATTACCATGCATAAAATAGATGACAGTGAAAGTCCAATGCATGAAGCAGAACACTCAAAGCCAGTGTTCTGAGGCAACCCAGAGGGATGGGGTGGGGAGGGAAGTGGGAAGGGGGTTCAGAATGGGGGGACCTATGTGCATCCATGGCTGATACATGTCGCTGTATGGCAAAAACCACCACATCTTGTAAAGTAATTATCCCCCAATTAAAATAAATAAATTAATTAAAAATATTATTTTCACCTTATTACCAAGCCAGATTTTTTAAAGGAGCAAGTGTGAAAGAAATTCAAAATATAGACTGATGTTTTAAAATTGCTTATGAGAAGATAGAGGTATATACAAAATTATTCTAAGCCTGGAAATATGTAATACTATTTTCAAACTTGGATTTATATATTACTAAATTTGAGGCAATGGATACTACTAATGTTACTACAATTATGATGTCTTTAGGGAAGCATTAAAATTAAGCTTAACACTTTATATTGGATAGCATTCTATAAGAGTTTAAAATTTTACTCATTAATGCAAATTAATGTTGGTTCTTGTTGGTATCCGAGTTGTACTTTTTTTTTTTTTTTAACAAATAAATGGGTCCAAAAAGGAGGAGGAATCACAAGCAAATGCAGTTTTCCTACAGAAATTCTTTAGCTCTTACATGGTCCTTTATATTAAAAAGGTTTGGAAAAGTGGTATTTTAGCTTATGTTTCTAACATTAATTGCTACTTCTACACACTGCCACACTCTCAAGTAAACTTTGCAATTTATTTTAAAAGAAAACTTATTTTGAGAAAAGATTTGAAAATTACATACTATGAGGACCAGTATTCCCTTCTGCCCACTTACTAAAATATTGAGTTCTGGACAATCTCATTTTTGTGATATATTATAATTATAATACAGTATAAAGAAAATGTTTTCTCCCCAAAACTCAAAGTTTTACACTATCCATGTTTCTTTTTAACTAGAAAATGTGGAATGGATACCACACCTACTAAAGATCTGAGAAGTCCTTTGGTTATAGTCTTGAGTTAAATGTCAAGGACAGAGGTGACCATGTACAAACACAGTGCATACAATCACAAGGGTGCTAGAAATAATAATGAGCCTATAAAGAAAATTGTACTGTCTAATCAAAGTTCACCTTATAGCCAAATCATCTTGTTCTTGTCTTTTTAATCAAATATTAAGGAGCAATACTGAGCCCTAATTTTTACTGAATAAGAAATGACATTTTATCTGTAAATTTGAAAACATTAAATTGAAATCTGTTTATCTATATAAGATTTAGGATAAAATTGATAATTGACTTGCCTCAAAACTTTTAGTGGTAATATGGCATGAATGTTTAAAAAATAAACACAATCCAGAGACATGTGACAAGCCAAAAATTCTAGCAAAGGGTAATTACAGAGCTTTATGTAAGAAAATAATATAACTAAAAGTTATTTAGATATAGAAACTAGATGTTTGCAAATAATTTTATTTTTGCAATAAAATTCAGAGTGCAATATTAAATACATTTCTTTCTACTTCTGGAAATACTTCTTACAACCTATCACATTAAAGCATAATACTGCTTTTATTTTGTGTAATTGTTGTATTGGCAGTAATTTGTCATGTGTTGTGTATGCTAAGTCACTTCAATTGTGTCTGTCTCTGTGCAACCCTATGGACTAAAGCCCACTGGCTATTCCCTCTATGGGATTCTCCAGGTAAAAATATTTGAGTGAGTTACCATGACTGTCTCCATAGGATCTTCTCAACCCAGGGATCAAACTCCTGTTTCTTGGGTCTCTTGAATAGGCAGGCGGGTTTTTTTTTTTTTTTTAACCAGTAGTGCCACGTGACTTTCTCTTAATTCATCTCACTTCACAGTCCCAAATATACTTCTATATGGAAGGCTAATGATATTGGAATTTCAGTCTCATCCTGTATTTAACAGCAGATCTGCATAACCAGATAATTTTGAATTATTTTACCTTAAATCCTCACCATAAATTTAAATGTGCAGGAATGAATTTACTGCCTTTCTGAAACCTATAAAACTTACATGATTAAAGGTCACCAGGACCAATCGATAATCCGAGATAAATCTTCCCTTTTCTTAACTGGGAAAAGAAGTATACTCTAACAGAGTCATGCACTCCAATTCCGTAAGTAGCTCTCATTCCTCTCGTTGATTACAACACTTCTAGTCAATACACAGGTGAATATACTACCCAGGTCTAACCAAACCACTTCATGAATATGTGAATATTCTAAAAATAATTAAAATATTAAAAATTGAAATTATTCTTATTCATCTAATTTAGAATGTTTATGGACATCTGTTCAATTTCTCTTTTGTATCACTTTATAGAATATTATTTTATTTCTGGTATCATGTTTGCCTTATTGTCTATTTTGTCATATAATAATTCATTCATACCATCTTCAAGTCATTGTTTTTTCTAGTGTATCTTTTCCATCCTTTGAATTTCAAACTTTACATTTTTCTATAGCCATATATAGCAAAAAACACCATATAGCACCATGTAGATGATGATCTCTTTTTTGTGTTTTGAGGCATTTGTCAATACATCTTAATTGTGATTAACAATTTATCTTCTTACTTTCCCTCATTATCAGTTTCTTTTTTTGTTTTTTTTCCTGTTTTGCCTTCTTTTGCAATTATTCAGTTTGTAGTTTTATTTTTTTATTTTTTCATTCTATTTTCTCTCTACTTGTTGAGAATTCCAGGTGGCACTAGTGGTAAAGAACCCATCTGCCAATGCAGAGGACATAAGAACTGAAAGTTTGATCCCTGGATTGCGAAGATCCCATGGAGGCAGTCACAGCAACCCACTCCAGTACTCTTGCCTGGAGAATTCCATGGACAGAGCAGCCTGGTAGACTAAATAGTCCAAAGATTGTAAACAGTCAGACATGACTGAAGCTACTTAGCATGCACATGTCTCTTTTTATTGATGTATATTTTATATACATTGAGTAGCTCAGATCTTCTGTGTACAATTTAACACTATGGAAAATGCACCTGTATAATCTATACTAAATCAATATATAGATTCATCGCCCCTTGGTTCACCTTCTCAATCAAACTACCGCCACCCCCCTTGAAACAACCGTGTATCTGATTTTTATTACAGATAGCATAGATTAATTTTATCTGTTATGAACTTCATATAAATTGAAACGTATGATATACTCTCTTTTGTACTGGGCTTTTTTCACTCATCTATCTTGCGTACATCAGATGCTTATTACTTTAAATTGATATGCAGCATTTCTTTACACGAATTTTTTATTTTGGGTTTTGTGTTATTAAAATGCATTCTCCTATTCATGGCTATCTGAACTATTTCCAGGTTTCAGTTATTGTGAATAAAACTGCTCTGAATGTTTTGTTCAAGCCTATTTGGGGGTGTGTTGGCACAGTTTCGATTTGCTTTGGATAAATAACTAGCCGTGGAATTACTGAGTCATAGGGTAAATGCATGCTTAACTTTTTAAGAAAGTGACAAATGGTTTTCCTGTTTTCAACGATGCTCATCCTACTTCCTATTCATAATCTATTTTGTTTAGTATTCAGGGTTTTTTTTTTTTTATTAGTTTTCTTCTTACAAATATATGCATTATTGTTACTTTACATGTTTGTTTAAATTTATCCACACATTAGTTTTGTCAGTATTCTGACATCAACCACAGATTCTCCCTGTGTGATTATTTTATCTCTTGCTCAATTCTTAACTTGGTATGTTATCTCATGAATGTCAGCTGTTTCTAAGATCTCTCAGGTTTTGTCTTTATAGGATCAGTATTTTACCCTTAACCCCAAAAGATAGCTTCTCTCAAGACTGATTTTTGAATGCCATCTGTCTCAGAGTTTGGAAGATATCCCACTGTCTTCTAGTTTCCATTGACACTATTCAGGAGCAGCCATCAGAGTTAATTATGGTGCTTTTGGAAGTAGTTTCTGTTTAGTCTCAAGCTACTTTTTGTTCTTGCTGTAAAATTTAAATACTAGAGGTCCAGATTGGATTTCTCTTCATTTTTTAATAATCTGTTGAGATTTATGATGCTTCCTAGATTTTTGATTGTTTCACTTAAGTGTTGTTTGTCCGCATTCTTTTTCTTGTTTTATCCCTGCGCTCTGAAAAGCTATATGGTGTAATTTCACACTCTCTCATCTCTTTTAAGCATTGTTGTATCTCCGTGTCTCTGCTTTCTGGGTAACTTTTAAAATGTGTTTCCTATCTTACATTTCTCTAGTAAATTTTGGAATTTACTCCATCCATTGAGTTTTAAGATTCAATTAGATAAATAATATATTATGCATATACATGTATCTGTAATATTTATACAAGTATTTCTTTGTTTCATTTAACTCTATGGTTCTTTGTGGGGCTTCTCAAGTGGTACAGTTGTAAGGAATCTGCCTGCCAATGCAGAAGACACAAGAGATGCAGGTTTAAACCCTAGGTTGAGAAGATCCCCTGGAGAAGGAAATGGCAACCTGCTCCAATATTGTTGCCATGAAAATATCATGGGCAGAAGAGCCTGGCAGGGTACAGTCCATGGATCGCAAGGAGTCAGACGCAACTCAGTGACTAAGCACACACACATATTATTCTTTGTAGCTTTTTTTTTCCTCTTTGCTTTTATTTTCTATTATGCTCTTCATTTCCTGAAATACATTTAATGTATCTTGTATTCTTTGCACTGGGTAATTCCAGTTGAAATGTATGTGTAACTTAACATATTTTCTGAAACGTTTATGGATCTTATCCCAGGGGCATTATTTCAGTATGTACTATGTGACCTTTTATTGTGAGCAGCATAGTACCATTAGAATTACATCTATGTGACATTTTCAGGTTTTGTTGGTGCTATGAGTTGATTTGAGAGCCTATTAAATATGGACCTTTTTAAATTCGATTACCTGCTTGATATTTTTCAGACCACATATTTACTATGATTTCAGACATAAATCAGAGGTTAACTTGCTCATAGAAAAATTATTGGGAAATATTATTTCCTCCCCATCCACTGAATATCAATCTCCAATCAGGTTTGCTTACTATTCCCTCTGGGTAGGGAATTTATTTAGCATCAAGTTTTACACTGAGACTGACCCATGAAAATCCCAACTTAAAAATATATGTATATCTTTCCTAAGATGCTCCATCTATAGCAAAGAGTAAGTTTTACCTACTATTCCTTGAAGATCTCCACAGTGTGGCAGAATACTTTTATTAGAAGATGTTTTTTATATACACTGCTGCTGCTG
Source organism: Neotragus moschatus (assembly GCA_006410615.1). Taxonomy (NCBI): domain Eukaryota; kingdom Metazoa; phylum Chordata; class Mammalia; order Artiodactyla; family Bovidae; genus Neotragus; species Neotragus moschatus. The sequence goes on from SJYA01004276.1 coordinate 13,257, forward strand.
CTGCTGCTAAGTCACTCAATCATGTCCAACTCTTAGTGACCCTATAGACTGTAGCCTACCAGGCTCCTCCATCCATAGGATTCTCCAGGAAAGAGTACTGGAGTGGGTTGCCATTTCCTTCTCCTTATATACACTACTAACAGTAATAATTTCACTTTTATTACATGAGCTCCATAAAGAATATTTTCTTTCAATGTCAGATTGGAAATATATTTAAAAAGGTATTTTAAATATTACATTGAGCATTTTCATTCTTTCACTTGGAAGGTGTTGTCATTTACTATACTGCTAGAGATAAAGACCTTTGATTTCTTTACCAGCTAAATCTTCCAGTTCAGTACTCTGTTCTGGCATCATGCTTCCTCCAGGAAATCTTTCCTCTCAGTCTAGATTAATAACAGTTCTTGTGCTCCACAATTACCTTAACTATTGCCATTTTATGCTTAAATCATCACTGTATGTAACCTCTGCCACCACTAGACTCCTGACCCTATTGGAAAAGAACCATGACATGTGTCTCTTCTTTCAAGGTTATGGTTGTTATTTAGTCTCTAAGTTGCGTCTGACTGTTTGTGACCCTAGGAACTGCAACATTCCAGGCTTCCTTGTCCTTCACTATCTTCTAGAATTTGCTCAAACTCATGTCTGTTGAGTTGGGTGATGCTATCCAATCATCTTATTCACTGTTGCCCCTTTATCCTCCTGCCCTAAATCTTTCCCAGCATCAGGGTCTTGTCAAATGAGTTGGTTCTTTACATCAGGTGACCAAAGTATTGGAGCTAGCTTCATCATCTACCATTTCAGTGAATATTCAGGGTTGATTTCCTGTAGGATTGACTGGTTTGATCTCCTTGCTGTTTAAAGCACTTTCAAGAATCTTTCCCAGCATTGCAATTTGAAAGCTTCAGTTATATGTTGCTCAACCTTCTTTATGGTCCAACTCTCACATCTGTACATGACTAATGAAAAAAAATTTTTTTTCTTTTAGTGTTTTTTTTTTTTTTTTTTACTATATAGATATGTGTTGGCAAAGTAATGTCTCTGCTTTTTAGTTTGTCATAGTTTTTCTTCCAAAGAGCAAGGGTCTTTTAATTTTGTGAGTGCAATCACCATCTGAAGTGATTTTGGAATCAAAGAAAATAGAATCTGTCACTGTTTCCATTTTTTCCCCTATCTATTTACCATGAAGTAATGAGATTGGGTGTCATGATCTTAGGTTGTTTTTTTTTTTTTTTTGAATGTTGAGTTTTAAGATAGCTTTTTCATTCTCCTCTTCCCCCTGATCAAGAGGCTCTTTAGTCCATTTTCGATTTCTGCCATTAGAATGGCATCATCTGCATACCTGAGATTGGTGGTATTTCTCCCAGCAATCTAGATTCCAGCTTGTGAGCCACCTAGCCCAGCATTTCACTTGAATTACTTTGCATATTAGTTAAATAAGAAGGAGACAATATACAACCTTGACCTACTTCTTTCTCAATTTTGAACCAGCAGAACTATGGAAAACTGGTCTTGATGCCCCAGATAACCATGGTCGTGTGGTCACTCACCTAGAGCCAGTTATCCTAGAGTGTGAAATCAAGTGGGCCTTAAGAAGCTGTTGGTGGGAATGCAAACTAGTACAGCCACTATGGAAAACAGTATGAAGAATCCTCAAAAAACTGCAAATAGAACTGCCATATGACCCAGCAATCCCACTGCTGGGCATACACACCAAGGAAACCAGAATTGAAAGGTCCATCTAGTCAAGTCTATGGTTTTCCAGTGGTCATGTATGGATGTGAGAGTTAGACTGTGAAGAAGGCTGAGCACCGAGGAATTGATGCTTTTGAACTGTGGTGTTGGAGAAGACTCTTGAGAGTCCCTTGGACTGTAAGGAGATCCAACCAGTCCATTCTGAAGTAGATCAGCCCTGGAATTTCTTTAGAAGGAATGATGCTACAGCTGAAACTGCAGTACTTTGGCCACCTCAAAGAGCTGACTCATTGGAAAAGACTCTGATGCTGGGAGGGATTGAGGACAGGAGGAAAAGGGGAAGACAGAGGATGAGATGGCTGGATGGCATCACTGACTCAATGGACTTAAGTCTGAGTGAACTCCGGGCATTGGTGATGGACAAGGAGGCCTGGCGTGCTGCAATTCATGGGGTGGCAAAAAGTTGGACATGACTAAGCGACTGAACTGAACTGACTGAGGCTTAAGCCATGGTCTTAATTCAGTCGTGCTTTTTCATTCAAGGCTTTTATTGTCACATATTATTTCCTATTATTTTTACCCTCTTGAAGTCCCAAATTTTACTTGGACTAATGCTATCACTGTGACACTGATCTCTTAGTGTCTAAGGATTCATACTTCCTGGTAAGTTTTGTCAGTTTTTATTATAGGATTGCAGGAAGGATTTGAGTGAATAAAATAAGAAAGGTGCATATTACAACCCTTCATATATAACAAATGGTCAACTAAAAATAAGACTATTGTTATTTTTGTTGTTTTTAGAAATATATCAAACAAAAGAACTATTGTTATATTTTTAGAGACATTTCATGACTGGGATTGCTAGTGGAGATCTTTAACCCCCTCATGAAACTGTACATCTTATTCAAATGAAGTAATCTTAAAATCTTCCAGTCAAGAACAAGGTTAAAAAAAAAAAAGTGGAATAACAGAGAAAATTTCCTTTCATGCCCCTAATACCTTTCCTCTCTTTCAGCAAACATTTAAGCACATTGTCTCTTTGCAAATATCTTGTGCTTTTACACTGTTTGGGGCCCATGTCTTCTAAATTAAAAATAAATGAGGCATTCACTTAAACTATGGAGCTATCGAATTTTAACATTAACTCATGTCCTAGTCTATTTTTTATAACAAAAGAACCAAAGGTAAGATATTCCTTAATCCAGTGAAATAAATCTGTTTTGCCATATTGTGAGCCTGGACCTTGGGACTAAAGCCTGTCTGATTAGAACCACAACTCTTCTAATTACTGACAGTAACCTTGGACAGGTTTCTTAATCTCTCTGAGCTCCCAAGTCCTCATAAGTGAACTGGGAAAATAATGCTTAGCTCATAAGATTGGCAAGAAGATTTAAATGGATAAAATAAGCAAAACACCTATTAGAATCCCTGGCATATAGCAAATGTTCTTCACAAAGTAGGGACTACTGTTATCATTATTATTGCTATATTAAATGGCCACTGTTACAAATATTATTGTATTTTAAGGAAATCTTAGGATGAATGCTCTATTGAAACTACAGTTTTATACTACCTCTGCATTATCTTAGCCTGGTCTTCTCCTTTCTAGGATTATCATAGGACACATTTGCATCAGAATGGGTAGGGCTTATATCAGGCATCCTTGTCACAGCTGTTCCTCCACTTTCAAGGATTTATCAAAGACAGTGAATGAACTCAGCAAAATACACATATCAGTGCTGTATACATGCCATCACAATCCACTTATGTTCATTCCTTCTGTCTCTTCTTCATTTGGCAATATTAAGCATGAACTAGTTACCATCTTCTATAGCATCTTTCTCAGCTTTCCCTTCAATCTTTAGAACTGGCTTCTAAACGCCCCCCCCTTTTTTTTTTCCTTCACCAAGCTTCATTTAATATTTGCCTCCTCTTGGTCACTCATTTCATTTCTGATTTATATTTAAATAGCTGCCTTATGAAAGGCTCTTACCATCTCTACCTCTTTCATTTCCATTTGTGTCTACCTCAGTCACCTTTCTTTCAGTTATAGGAAGTAAGTTCTGCTGGCCTTCAACTTAATTATTTTCCCTTCCTTTGTTTCTTTTGTAGGCACTTCCCCAATCTCTCTCACAATCAACTTCTTTTTTTGTACACCTCCCTGAGATTTTCCATTTGTAATCAGTTTTACTCTAACTTCCATAAACATATTGGTCATATCAACTTCTCCACACCAGTCCTTTGGCACTAACTTTATTATTCACTTTCAGTCATGCAGTCAAAACCAATATTGCCTTTCAAACCTGATGTTATAGTATTTAACTCTAGGTCAGTTTTTCTCTAAAACACTATTTCATGATGCAGTGGGTAAATTATTATGACACACATTAAAAAAAAAAAAAAAGATCCTGACATTTATCAACCTTGTCACCAGATAAGTTCTGATTTACTCTAATTAAGGTCACACTGTACAGAAAATGAGTATTAAAATATAGGGGATGTATTTGACTTGACTACTAATCCCAAACATCCAGAGCATTGCTGCACAGTCAGCAATGTGAATTTAGGTGTTTTAAGCTACTGTGAACAGAAAAGACTTATAGGTACTAAAAGGAAATATACTCATAATTCACAACTGGCCTGTGAGACAAAGGCTCTGTTTTGGAGCAACAGGACAGTTCATTAGTTTCACTAAGCAGCCCTGGAATTGAAACAGAATGGGCAGCCATCACTAATGTGATTAAGACTCTTGATTTCATGCTTAAAAAAAAAAAATTAGTTCACCTAAATGTGATTTCAAAGCTTTCCTTTTGTATGTATCAGGTGTCAATGTCAATAACCAGTTATTGACAAGATAGGATAACCTTGAAACGTTATCAAGTAAGGAAGGCTAGAACTCCAAGGAAGCATTTGTGTGCTTATTTTTCTTCCACTCTGAAAATAGAAGTTTCAATAGCACATTTAAAACAATTGTCTAAAATGATGAAATAAGTCTATTTGGAAAAGGTACCCCAGAGGGATGGTACAGGGAGGGAGGAGGAAGGGAGGTTCAGGATGGGGAATACGTGTATATCTGTGGTGGATATATGGTGATGTATGGGAAAAACAATACAATATTGTAAAGTCATTAACCTCCAATTAAAATAAATAAATTTATTTAAAAAAAAACAAAATTATATAGTGACTCACCATCTACTCTGTTTCTTCTTTTGAATGTTTGATGAGGCAAATAAATTTAATGAATGTGTCCAAGTGAAACATTTTACCACACATTTTGCAACATTAAGATATGTTTGTGAAAGTAAAAGTGTTAGTCGTTCAGTTGTGTCCAACTCTTTGAGACCCCAAGGACTACAGCAGTCCAGGCTCCTCCGTCCATGGAGCCCTCCAGTCAAGAACACTGGAGTGAGTTGTCATTCCCTTCTCCAGAGGATCTTACCAATCCAGGGATCAAACATTAGTCTCTTGCATTGTAGGCAGAGTTCCTACCATCTGAGCCACCAGGGAAGCCCAAGATATGTTTCACATATGGAAAACTTTGAATCTCACTGAACATTTTAGTTTTCTTTCTTATAAACTGCATAATAATTTATTATAATCTATTAATATTTCTACTTATTTTCAGTGATCAGAACTATGTCATGATTACAACATATATATCCTTGCTATTTAATAAATGAACACTTCTTAGGACACAGGTAAGATTTCCATAGGTTACTAGAGAATTTAACCAACAATTACCTGGTGATAATCTGTGCTTTGCCTCTTTCCCTTCAAATTTTTACTGGAGATGAGATATTAAAAAAAAAAGAGTGGGGGCTTCTAGAATTTGAATACAATGTATAAACCAGCCTGTGTAATATGTTATAGTAAATTCTCACAGAGAAGTTATTCTACAATCCCCAACGAAAGACTACCAATTATTTCAATTTTTAAATATATCTATTTTGTGTAGCATGCCTATAAATGAGAAAATTCTTCAAGTCATTTTAATTTCCAGAAAAAAAAAAAATATGTGATCTTACACGAGTGGCTCAGAGTTTTCTGAAGGACAAACCAGAGTGAGTGGACAATATAAGCTCACACAGAAATCAGTGGCAGCTGTGGAACTAGAAGCCAGGACCCTATAATCTAGTCTTATTGATTTTAACTGCAGTCACAGCTCCTTTTTCCTTTTATGTAACCTTTCTAGCAGAACTTTGACCATCACTTTAATAGTAGCTCTTTTAATTCTTTGAAAGTAATGATAATATGCAGTAATTTGCAGTTTTGTTTCTATTTGGGGGCAGATTTAAAGTTGTTCATGTGGTGGGCTGTGCATAAGGGAGTCACCACGCAGGGTAGGGGGACACATTATCACACATGGCTTTAGAAAAATTCCGGTACCTACTTCTTTATACAGTTCTGGACTTTCCTACTAATCATTTTTCATTCAACTACTTTCAGAAGAAGCCTTGCATATATTATTTTAATAATTGGATTATAGAAGAAGCATAAAATGATAATAATTAGTAGTAAGAACAATACAAAGAAAGGGATATTTTCTAAAAAAATATAAATTTTGGATCAATTAAAAATTTCTATGGATCATTATATGTTGTGAATGAAAAACAGAACAATACAGTCACTCTGGAAATCTTTCAGCTCTAATAAAACAAAATGTGCAACTGTCATATAACCTAAAAATTGTGCTTTTGAGTATTTATCCAAGATAAATGAAAACTTATATACAACACAGAAATCTGTACAAAAATGTCCATAGCAGTTTTATTTTTAACAGTCAGAAACTGAAAAGAGCCAGATGTCCTTTACAGACTAGTGATTAAACAGTGTTACATTCAAATCACAGAAACTACTGAGCTATAAAAGCAAAAGTATTATTGATACATTCAACAACTTGGCTGCATCTCCAGAGAATTGTGAATAGTAAAAATACTCCAGCCTTAAAAAGTTACCTACTGTAGAGCTCTATTTATATTACAGTTTTGGGGTAATAGAATTTAACTAGTGGAGAATGTAGTGAATGTAAGGCATTACAGACGAGAGTAAGAGGGGGAGACAGAAAGAAGTGTAGCTGTTATAAAAGAGCAATGCAAGGGGTTCTTAGAGTGGTGGGATTATCAGTATTTTCACTTACAGTGGACACATAAAAATATTCAGTTCACTTCAGCCACTCGGTCGTTTCCAACTCTTTGTGACCCATGGAATTCAGCAAGCCAGGCCTCCCTGTCCATCACCAATTCCCGGAGCTTACTCAACCTCATGTCCACCAAGTCAGTGATGGCATCCAAGCACCTCACTGACTGTCGTCCCCTTCGCTTCCTGCCTTCAAACTTTCCCAGCATCAGGGTCTTTTCAAATGAGTCAGTTCTTCACATCAGGCAGCCAGAGTATTGGAGTTTCAGCTTCAGCATCAGCCCTTCCAATGAATATTCAGGACTGATTTCCTTTATGATTGACTGGTTGGTCACCTTGGAGCCCAAGGGACTCTCAAGAGTCTTATCCAACACCACAGTTCAAAAGCATCAATTCTTCTGCACTCAGCTTTCTTTATAGTCCAACTCTCACATCCATACATGACTACTGGGAAAATCCAGAGCTTTGACTAGATGGACTTTTGTTGGCAAAGTAATAATGTCTCTACTTTTTAATATTCTGTCTAAGCGGGTCAAAACTTTTCTTCTAAGGAGCAAGCGTCTTTTAATATCATGATGTGCAGTCATCATCTGCAATGATTTTGGAGCCCAAAATACTGAAGATTCTCACTGTTTTCATTGTTTTGTCATTTCTTTGCTATGAAGTGATGGGACCAGATGCTATAATCTTACTTATCTGAATATTGAGTTTGAAGCCAACTTTTTCACTCTCCTCTCTCACTCTCACCAATAGGTTCTTTAGCTCTTCTTCACTTTCTATCATAAGGGTGGTGTCATTTGCATATCTGAAGTTGTTGAAATTTCTCCCCAAAATCTTGATTCCAGCTTGTGCTTCTTCCAGCCTGGTATTTTGCATGATGTACTTTATTGAGTATGCCAAAGCCTTTGACTGTGTGGATCACAATAAACTGTGGAAAATTCTGAAAGAGATGGGAATACCAGAGCACCTGACCTGCCTCTTGAGAACCTATATACAGGTCAGGAAGCAACAGGTAAAACTGGACATGGAACAACAGACTGGTTCCAAATAGGAAAAGGACTACGTCAAAGCTGTATATTGTCACCCTGCTTATTTAACTTATATGCAGAGTACATCATGAGAAATGCTGGGCTGGAAGAAGCACAAGCTGGAATCAAGATTGCTGGGAGAAATATCAATAACCTCAGATATGCAGATGACACCACCCTTGTGGCAGAAAGTGAAGAGGAACTAAAAAGCCTCTTGATGAAAATGAAAGTGGAGAGCGAAAAATTTGGTTTAAAGCTCAGCATTCATAAAACGAAGATCATGGCATCTGGTCCCATCACTTCATGGGAAATAGATGGGGAAACAGTGGAAACAGTGTCATACTTTATTTTGGGGGCTCTAAAATCACTGCTGATGGTGACTGCAGCCATGAAATCAAAAGACGCTTGCTCTTTGGAAGAAAAGTTATGACCAATCTAGATAAAAGCAGAGACATTACTTTGCCAACAAAGGTCCGTTCAGTCAAGGCTATAGTTTTTCCAGTGGTCATGTATGGATGTGAAAGTTGGACTGTGAAGAAAGCTGAAGGCCGAAGAATTGATGCTTTTGAACTGTGGTGTTGGGGAAGACTTCTGAGAGTCCCTTGGACTGCAAGGAGATCCAACCAGTCCATTCTGAAGGAGATCAGCCCTGGGATTTCTTTGGAAGGAATGATAAAGCTGAAACTGAAGTACTTTGGCCACCTCATTCAAAGAGTTGGCTCATTGGAAAAGATTCTGATGCTGGGAGGGATTGGGGGCAGGAAGCGAAGGGGAAGACAGAGGAAGAGATGGCTTGATGGCATCACTGACTTGATTGATGTGAGTCTGAGTGAACTCTGGGAGTTGGTGATGGACAGGGAGGCCTGGCATGCTGCAATTCATGGGGTCGCAAAGAGTTGGACATGACTGAGTGACTGAACTGAACTGAACTGAACTCAGCACATAATTTAAATAAGCAGGGTGACAATATACCGCCTTGCCATACTCCTTTCCTGATTTGGAACCAGTCTTTTGTTACATGTCCAGTTCTAATTGTTGCTTCTTAACCTGCATACAGATTTCTCAGGAGGCAGGTCAAGTGGTCAGGTACTTCAGTCTCTTTAAGGATTTTCCAGTGTGTTGTGAACAACACAGTCAAAGGCTTTGGCGTAGTCAATAAAGCACAAGTAAATGTTTCTGTGGAACTCTCTTGCTTTTCTGATCTTGGCAATTTGATCTCTTATTCTTCTCTTTCTTAAATCCAGCTTGAACATCTGGAAGTTCATGGTTCACATACTGCTGAAGCCTGACTTGGAGAATTTTGAGCATTACTTTACTAGCGTGTGAGATGAGCGCAATAGTGTGGTAGTTTGAACATCCTTTGGCATTGACTTTCCTTGAGGTTGGAATGAAAATTGACCTTTTCCAGTCCTGTGGCCACTGATGAGTTTTCCAAATTTGCTGGCATATTGAGTACAGAACTTTAACCATATCATCTATCAGGGTTTGAAATAACTCAACTGGAATTCCATCACCTCCACTAGCATGTTCATTGTGACGCTTCCCTAAGGCCCGCTTGACTTCGCATTCCAAGATGTCTGGCTCTAGGTGATCGAGCACACTATCATGATTGTCTGGGTCATGAAGATATTTTTTGTATAGTTCTTCTATGTATTATTTCCACCTCTTCTTAATACCTTCTGCTTCTGCTACATCCATACATTTTCTGTCCTTTGTTGTGCCCATCTTTGCATGAAATGTTCCCTTGGTATCTCTAATTTTCTTGAAGAGATCTCTAGTCTTTCCCATTCTGTTGTTTTCCTCTATTTCTTTGCACTGATCGCTGAGGAAGGCTTTCTTATCACTCCTTGCTATTCTTTGGAAGTCTGCATTCAAATGGATATATCTTTCCTTTTCACATTTGTCTTTTGCTTCTCTTCTTTTCTCAGCTATTTGTAAGGCCTCCTCAGACAATCATTTTGCCTTTTTACATGATTTTTTTTTCTTGGGAATTGTCTTGATTACTGTCTCCTGTATAATGTCATAAACCTCAGTCCATAGTTCTTCAGGTATTCTATCTATCACATCGAATCCATTTAATGTATTTGTCCTGCCCACGGTATAATCATAAAGGATTTGATTTAGGTCATACCTGAATGGTCTGTTGGTTTTCCCTACTTCAATTTAATTCTGAGTTTGGTAATATGTTGTTGAGGATCTGAACCACAGTTATCTTTCAGTCTATACATATGCTAATCATTATATAAAATAAAATATGCAGACACATGTATACATATGCAAATTATTACAAGTAAAGCTGAGTAAATCTGAATAACGTCAGTGAATTATGTCAATGTCAAAACAAAAGTCATGATATTGTACTATAGTTTTGCAAATGATACTATGAGAAATTTTAAAAAGTGTACATGGTACCATATAACTTTATGGTAATTTATAATTATTTCATTAATAAATTTCACTTAAGATAGTTTGAAATGTTAATTTGCTGAAGTTATTTATGCTCTTGTTTGTGCTATAAATAAATATAATTATTTAATATATGTTTAATACAATAGACCAGTTAGACCTAATTGATATCTATAGAACATTTCATCCCAAAACAATGAATTTCACCTTTTTCTCAAGTGCATATGAATATAATTAATTTAAAAAATGATTTCCAAAATTATTTTAATGAGAACAATACAATCTAGAACAATACAAATATACTGAAGTCATCCATTTGTGAGTGAGAATCAGTAATAGTTTCAGGAAGTAATAGTTTCAAAAACTACTTAACAATAACTACAGCACAGGTCCTGATAGTTCAAGATGATGACAATAAGGAGTTAGGAAAGTCATGTTGGTATTAGAGCCCTAAGAAGTTCTGGTTGATTATCTTCCTAAATTGATGTTCTTAGTCCACAGATTGGAGACAATCAACTTAGTGACTAATAAAGAAATCATAGAGAGTTGAAGCTTAAATGAGACCACTAAAGTTGTACAGAGAAACAATACAGATAGAGTTGACAGCAGTCGATAAGAAGTCCAGGGTCCCCGAGGAGGAGAAAGTGATCTGGGGTTCTCAAGGAAGAGATAGGGTTTTAAAATTCTCAAGGAGGAGGAAAAGACAAACTTTTTTTTTTTCCCCACATTCCTTTGTCTTAGTCACATAAAACTTTTTTTTCTTTCCTTTTTTCAACTCTGTACTAAGGGTTATACAACAATGTATCAGGCCTGAGGAGAGTTTCTCCTTCTTGAAAACCTTCTGACTAATCCTGTTATCTTAAAATGTGTATTATGAGAGTGGATCTGATAAGATCTTTCTAATTTTAGTTCTAATCCTGCCATCTTAAAATATAAGTGTGGGAGTGGGTAGAGTAAGACCTTTACACCTTGAGACATTCTTTTGATTGATCGCAATAACCAATTTAAAAAGTATATAATTCCCTTGCTAAGATGAGTGAAGGGGGCACTCTCCATTCCTCTTCTGACGTCTGTGTCAGAAACTTCCTCTGTCCCTTTTCATATTTTAATAAAAGTCTGCTATACAAAAACTCTTGAGTGACCAAGTCTGGTCCCTGGTCCCAAAGCTAAATCTTCTGCTTCCAAGATCATGAATCCGACACTATTCACCTTAAACTATCATTTGTAAAATTGTTTAATTTCTTTAAAAGGAAATTACTATTACATGTTAAGAAATTTCTAGTCAATAATTTGTTTCAAAGAAGCAGAGAAGAACTGTTCATGATGGCAGTGTTATAAAATTTAAAAGTCAGTAATTAAATTTAAGATATGAGATTTCTCAGAACTCATGTAAACCAAGATAAAAAACCCAAATGTTCCATCATCAAAAACTCTGCAAACAACAAGTGTGCTGAGAGAGGGTGGAGAAAATGAAACCCTCCTGCACTGTGGGAATATAACTTGGTGCAGCCACTATGGAAAATGGTACAGTTATACTTCTACTTATTTGTGAAAGTTAAGATATGATAAAAATGAATGTATTTACAAATCAGAAACAGACTCACTGACATAGAAAACAAAGGTACAGTTACCAAAGGGAAAAGGGGGTAGTGAGGACAAAATTAGGGCTGTAGAATTAGCAGATTCTGTAATAAACCAGATTGGAAAAGAAAAAGGATATAGATAGATAGATAGATAGATAGATAAAGATATAGATATATACATAGGTATATAAAAGTGATCAAATCACTATGTTGTGCACCAGAAACTAACACAATATTGCAAATCCATTATATTTTACTTAAAAAAAAAAAAAAAACACTCAAGTATGTCTCCACCCTTTAGGTCAGTCCTTGGAAAAAATTTCTAGACATGAGAAGTCCAATTTGTCTGCCTGTGTCTCTCAAATCTAGCTTAACAGAATACAGTGTAAGCAAGATACACATGATTTAGCATAATAAAGCCCAAAAGTCATCCTAGAAGTGTTCATAAATCTTCATACAAAACAGAAAGAGAATTACTGACAGACAATAAACTCCTTCAGTGGAAGCTATCTGAGTTACTAAAATATCTTGACTATAAAATTACACTTTCATAATATATAGTGTTTGACATTACTTACAATTAATAAAAACACAAGAAGTAGACAAAAATAGTTTAACAGAAACAGTGTGTGTAACAATATGTTTATATGTTGAGAGAGATCAATAATTTATATATCGTGTATACAAATGATTAGAAAGATTTCCTTACATAATTAGACAATAAAAATCTAGAGGATGAAGCAATTTCCACGCTCACTAATAATCAATAACCAATATATGAGCAAAAACATAAGAGATAAGTTTTATCTTATGAATAACTATGATATTGTGAATTTGCTGTATGGAATCTCCCTTCAGGGCTACTTCAAACTGGTTCAGCTTTTTGGAAAAGCAATTCGGTAACAGGTCTAAACTGTTATGCATGACATTCTGTGCCCTTTAATTTGGAAGTGCCACAAATCCAGCTCCAAATTGCTTAAGACAGAAAGAAAATGATTAGCTTGTGTTGAAAAAAAAAAAAAAATAAGCCTTTACCAACACAAAACAATGTTATCAGAACTCACTCTCCACCATTAAATTTCGTTCCTCTCTTTTTGGGCTTTGTGGACTTCTCAGGTGGCTCAGCATTAAAGAATCTGCCTGCAATGCAGAAGACCTGGGTTCAATCCCTGAGTCAAGAAGATTCCTTGGAGAAGGGAATGGCCACCCACTCCAGGATTCTTGCCTAGAAAATTCCATGCACAGAGGAGCTTAGTGTGCTACAGTTTACAGGGTTATAAAGAGTTGTATATGACTGAGTGACTAACACTTTCAGTTTGACTTAGGTTGTTTATTTGCCACTTTTCTTGTATTTTGATGAAAGACTTTTTCCTATGAACTTCCCTTTAAGACTGCTCTTTCTGTTTCTCACTGACTTTGTATGGTTTTGTTTTGCTTTAATTTACCTCAAGATATATGTACAAAAAAATACAGTAAAATCAATGGGTCAGCAATAAAATAAAAAAAAATACAAATGAATACATATAATACATATATATATGTATTCTTTCTTATTTTATTGCTGACACTATTTTTTTTTAGTAACATGTTTCTTAGTTTCCATGTTTATTTTTCCTTCTCATTTATCTTTCTGTGTTTGATGTCTAGTTTCATGACATTGTGACCCAAAAAAGATGCTTAAAATTTTTGTATCTTTTTAAATTTGTTGAAACTTGTTTTGTGCCCTAGTATATGGTCAATCCTAGAGACTGAACTTTTGAAAAGAATGCATATTAAGTTCTTTTAATGTTATGTTTTAAAAAATATAAATAAAATATATTCTGTCCTTTATCATCTCTGCTGCCTTTTTGATTTTCTGTTTGGAAGACCAGTTCACTGATGTCAGTGGGGTGTTAAAGCCTCCTACTTTTATTGTATTTCTATTATTTTCTCCTTTTATATAAGTTAATATTTGCTTTATATATTTTAGTGCTCTTATATTGGGTGCATTAGGTTAATAAGTGTAATATGTTCTTTTCGTATTGATCTTTTTATCATTGTATATTGTCCTTCTTTATCTTTCTTTATTGCCTTTGTTTTAAAGTCTATTTTACCCAATATGAGTATTGTTACCCCACTTTAATTTATATTTGCATGAAATATCTTTTTAATCATATGTTTGTCCTTTGTTCTAAAGTGGGTCAGATTCATTAAAAAAATAATAATAATCTACATCCTGACTTAAGTGATTTATTTTCCAGTTGTTATTTTTTCTCTCTTATTAATTCTTGCTTCCTTTTTATTTGAAGAACACCTTTTATCATTTATTTTAGGATAGATTTAATATTGCTGTATTCTTTTAGGTTTTGCTTCCATGAGAAATGCTCTATATTTCTTTCGATTCTAAATGATACTTTTGCTAGGTAGAATATCCTAGGTTGCAAGTTTTTCCTTTCAGGACTTTTGAGTATATTTTGCCACTCCATACCATACTGTTTCTGCAGTATAAACAAACAAACAGACAAACAAAAATGCATATAGACTTATGGGGATTCCTTTATAACCAACCTTTTGTTTTACCCTTGCTTATTTTAGAGTTCTCTGTCTTTTGCCATTTGAATTATGATATGTCTTAGCATAGGTTTTTTTTTTTTTTTTTTTTTTTATGTTTATCTTGTTTGGGATCCTCTGTACTTCCTGTACCTGGATATGTTTCTTATTTTTTTAGGTTTGAAAAGTTTTCAATTCTTAATTACTTAAAGTACATTTTGACCCCTTTTCTTCTTACTTTCCCTTCTGGAATCCTTATTATGCATAGCGATACGCTTTATGTTATCCCATAGATCTCTGATATTGCTTTCTTTTTTCTTCATTTGACTTTCTGTCTGTTATCTGGATTGGATAATTACCATTATTCTATCTTTCAGATCATTTATTCATTTTATACATTATTTAGTTTGCTACTTACAGCCTTTATGCCAGCTTTTGTCTCAGCAACTGTTTTCTAATTGTAATTGGCTCTTCCTTAGAGCCAATTTTTGTAGTGATCTGCATTTCAATTAATAAATTTTCTTAATTCCTTCACTCTTTTTATTACGTCAATTTTGAATTTAGGATCTGGTTTCATTGCTTGTGCTTTTAAAGGATTTTCTGTTGTATTTAATTAGAAATGGTCCCTCTGCTTCTTCATTTTACTTGTTTTCTTGGTTTTATGGATTTGTTAAAAATAGTTACCTATTATGGTCTTGACGACTCTGTTTATGTAGGAACATCTTTAAGTAACCTTTCCCAGGTGATTCACTGGTAAAGATTCCACCTAACAATGGAGGAGACACAAGAGACACAGGTTTGATTCCTGGGTTAGAAAGATACCTTGGAGTAGGAAATGACAAACTGTTTCAGTATTCTTTCCTGAAAAATTCCATGGACAGAGAACACTGGCATGGTTTTGGCCTACTGCGTTACAAAGAGTTCAGACATGAATGAGCATAACATTCATATCCTTGAGTAACTTGTGAGATGCCAATATTTTTGGTGTGGGCTATTGTTAGTATGGATGACTAGAGTGTCTTTTCTCAGTATGTGTTGGCAACTTTATAAGTAGTGTGACTGGTGTTGTGGTTAGAAACTCCACTAGATGTTAAGCAGACTCTCTTTACTCTGTGGTGTCACACCTCTGATGGGAGCAGGGTCTTCTGCCCAGTTGTTGGAATAGATCCCCCAAATCTGTTTCTGAGCTATGATGTTGAGTAGGAACGAAGAATATTTCTGGCAGGAGAGGGGTCTCTGAGTATTCCTCCATAGAAACTGCTCAGAAGGAACTGCAGTCTGTGGTGTCATCTGTCACCTGTTTTATATGCTCATATAATATTTTTTTTTTTGGCACTGTGCTCAGACCTTCCTCACCTGTGAGAATTCCAGGAATCATCCTAGATATCCCTCAGGTGTTGGCTCCACCTCTGCACACATGGACCCACAAAGCCTGTAGCTTCTAACTCAGTACCCACTTAAGCTAGGGAAGCACCAGTAATCCACTGGGATGTCCTGAACACATTAACATCTCAAAACTGCTGAACATGGTTCTGATTTTAGCCTAGTTTCCAAAGTCACATGACTCCTGGTGATCAGCCCAATTGCAACCTTGCCTCTTTCAGTGTGTGGTCAAATACCCAGGCTTTTGTGCTCCCAGTGGTAGAAGGACACCAAGAATGAGTTTGCTATGTGTGGATAATACTGCCCCTCCTTTAACATGTGTATTAACAATGGGATTTCTATTGCAGCATTTGGGCTCCATCTTTAAAACAATCTCAGCTACAACCCAGTCAACACTTCACCCCCTTTAGGCTGTCTCCATGTCTTTATTCTTTTCCTTAATTCTGTCAGCCAAAGGCTGAGTTTCAGCAACCATCTCCTGTGTGCTCCAACACATGTGCATCACAGGTTGTGGAGTGCAACAGGGTGACTAGGACCATCTGTACTAGTTTCTCTTTGTTCTACCTGCAACAAGTATATTTGACATTTTTCTTTGAGCCTCTGAATCTCCCTTTCTGTCCCAGTAGATATCCCCACAGGGAATCTTTCCTCTTTATAGCTCCGTCCTGAGGGTGTATGTCCTATCTTGACTCCTTTTTTTAAAAAAACTTGTCCTACCAAGTTGTAGGGTGACCTCTCTTGAAGTTTGGTTGTGTGAGATCTTCTGCCAGTGCAGTAGGTATTCCACACAAATTGTTCCACATGAAGATGTATTTTTGATATATTTATGGGAGTATGTGTGCTTCAGTTTTTATTCCACTGTCTTAACCCCCACCCCATCTGTCAACTTTCTTGATTTTTGTATTAAGGACTAGCTTTTCTTGTTTGTTTCACTGATTTTATCTGTGATTTTCCTGTTTTTAATGTTGCTGAATTCTGCTTTTAATTTTTCCCTTCTTTCTGCTTGTTATATATTTTCATTGTTCTTCTTTAATCTTTATTAGGAACATAGATAGAATAGAATTAGGAACATAGATCATTCATGAGGTATTTTCTTTTCCCTTAATGTAAGTTTTCAGTGCTGTGCATTTCCCTCACATCACTGGTTTGGCTGAAGCCCACATATTTTGATGTATTGTTTTTTTCATTTAGTTGTATTTTTTATTTCCTCATTCATTTCTTTAGATGCGTGGATTATTTAGAAAGGTAATGTTTAACAGAAATAACCCCTCTGTTCTTACATTATTAAATTATAGGTACATTTCATTATGGTCAGGAAATATGCTTTGAGCTATGCTGAGTTTTTGTTTTTGTTTTTAATATTTCAAGCTTGTTTCTATGACTAAGGATATGTTCCGTCTTGGTGAATATTCATGAGCATTTGAAAACAGAAGTTCTTTTTCTAATATTGTGTGGAGTGTTTATTATGTAAGCTATATCCCATTGGTCAACTGTATTTTTCAGATCTGTATTCCTCCTGATTTTCCACGTCTTCCAGCTCTTTCAGTTTTGACAAAAGATGCTAAAATTTCTAACTATAATTTCAGATATGCATATATTTCTTTAGAATCTATTCTTTTTTTTTTTCATGTACTTTGAGACTTTCTTGTTCAGTTTATATAAATTTATAGTTGTCATGGTTTCTGGCTTGATTAATCCTTTGATCAGTGTGCAGTCTCCCTTTGTTTCTAGCAATTTTTCTTTCCTCAGAAGTGTATTTTACCAGGTACAAATATAACCACTCTTTTTTAAATTAATATTTTCATGGTGTTTTGTCCCACCTTTTTACTCTCAACCTATCCATATAATTGAATTTGTATCACATTTCTTATAAAAATATAATTGTGTCACATTTGTATCTTTTCTTCCAATCTATGCCTTTTATGTGGCATATTTAGGCTATTTGCAATCAAATAAATTATTGATAAATGTGTCTGTTTCTTCTTCATCCTATTCACTTCACATAACAGTAAAGATAGGCAGTTCTTCTTCAAGACGTTGAAAATATTGTGTTCCTTCATTCTGGTTTCTGTGATTTTAGATAAGATCTATCCTGTCACTTGAATTCATGTTCCTATAGAGGTAATGTATCATTTATCTCTAGCTACTTTCAAGGCTTTTTCAATGGCTTTAGGTTTCAGAAGTTTAATTATGATGTATCTTGGGGTAGATTTGTGGGGGTTGTTTCTCACTGCACTTTCTCTGCTTCTTCAATATGTTTACATTTTTTTGCCAAATGGGAAAAAAATGTTCAACCTTTATGTTTAAAATGATATTTTAGCCCCACTCTCTTTATCCTTTCCTTCTAGGATCCAATGATATGAATGTTGAAACTTTCTTTATTAGATCCCTAAAGGTCTATTCATTTATATTTTGATTAAACTGAGTAAATTCATTTGACTTGTCCTTCAATTCACTTGTTACTTTCTCTGTCACTCAACACTTGAGTTAATTTAGTAAGCTTTTATTAATTTATATGTTTTTTTTCAGTTTTATAATTCTCATTTGATTATTTACTATACCTTTTAATTATCTGTTGGAGTTTTATATTTAAAATTTTTGTTTAATAAGAATTTTAGCTATTTGAATTGTTTTCATAGTTACTTTATGATCCCTTGCACATAGTTACTTCATGATCCTTTGCAAATAGTTACTTAATAATCCTTTTGACATAAATCTACATCTCATTGTTTGTGTCAGTTAATCTATTCTCCTTTAAACTGTTTTCCTGATTCCTTGTATGAATGTTTTTTTTTTTCTAGACATTTTAGCTGTTATGTTAGGAAACCTGTGACAGTGATAGTGTTAGACCCTCAGTCATGTCCAACTCTTTGTGACTCCATGGACTGTAGCCCACCATACTCCTCTGTCCATGGACTTCTTCAGATAAGAATACAGAGTCCTATGCAATTTTGTTGATGTTGTTATTGTTGTTGTTATTTTTAGCTTGCAATTCCCCAATAGGTCTTGAGCTTTTTTTGTGAACTATTTTTTAATCTTTGTACTACTATATTGGTCTTGGTTTATCTCATGCCAATGGAGTTCCCATTGCTCCTTATTGGTTCTTCATGAGGAATAGAGTTTTCCCAGTCTGGGAAAGCTGATACTTCTTGACAGTAAAACTGAGTATCCAACCCATGAATATGTTATTCCTAGGCAAGTACTGGTATTGCAGTCTGCTGTTGTCTAGGCAGAGGAGAGTAATCTCAGGCCCAGAAGGACAAAGATGCTCTCCAATTAATTTTGTTTTTTTGTTTCAGAATCCTCTCTCTTGCTTTCTCCCATCCACTTTCTCCCAGCCAACAGCTGACAGGTAACTCAGGTGGAGGAAGAGAACTTCAGGCCCATCAGAAGAGGACAATATTTACAGAAAAAAATTTCCTTATTGTAGCAAAATCTTTTTGCTGGTCCCCCAACCATATATGTCCTTAAGTCAGGGAGGAAAATTGTCTATAATTTTGCAATAATAATGTTTCTTACCAAAAAAAAAAAAAAAAGGAATTTCTATGTAACAGAAATAATTTAAACAAAATCTCCAAAGAGTTAGCTAAATTTTTTAATTGGAGAAGAAATTTTGGCTTTTAAAACAATTATCACAATGCTTTTTTTCTTTTATGACTATTTTTCCTGGTTGTCTAAAGTTGTTAAATAGTCTGCTTTTTATAATTAAATTTGTTATACATATTTTCACCTGGTATACTGAAGTTTATAGAATTTCTTACTGGGCATCTACAACATATATTCAAGTTCTTACCAGAATTGTTTAAGGAAAACTGGAATTAATGATATGAATTTAAACTAGCTATTACAGGTGATGCTTTCCGTGTGTGCTAGATAATTTGTGTCTAACAAGCTTCTATGCCTCCTGAAAGTTAAAACCCACAGGGTTTTTCTGTCACTTGTAGTGTATAATTATACCAGAAAAAGAGCTGATCATGTGGAACCAACATTCCAAACAGCTCAGTGGTAAAATAAAGAACTAACAGCAAAGAAAAAAAAAAAAAAAAAACCGTACTCTTGTGGGTGCTACTGTAGTTAGTGATGTGGTACAATGATTTAAGACCTTACCAGTGCACATAGAAACTTACATAATTGAGTTATAATTGGTTGGTTTTTCAGTATCCCAACTATATTATAGCAGATACATCACATATTAAAAGTAAAGTCATTGGGGAGAACAAGATGGTGGAGAAGTAGGTGCATGTGAAGTACATCTCTCTCCACAGATACATCAGGGATATATCTTCAACATAGAAGTGCATGCAGAACACCAGGTGAGAGTAGACAGGAGTACCTGACCAATGGAAAAGAATGTATAAAATCATGCAAAACTCAGTAGGATAAAGGAAATAGGGGGAAAACAGGAGTGAGTAAGACTAGACCTGCCCTTGGCGGACGGGGAAATTGAAGCAGGTGTCCGATCTCCACATTGGGGCAATTGTCTGAGTCAGAGGAAGAAACATTTAAGGCTGAAAGTGAAACAGCTGATCTGTGGAAGCCTAAATGGAATGAGAATCAGACAGACCTTGCCACAGCCATATGTACCCTTGACAGGGATGCAGGTCCCCTAGAGCACGCAGTAGTTGGGAGCTGTAGCATAGGGATTGTGGAGCAACTCCAGGGTGAGGGCTGCTGTTGACTGTGGAGAGACAGATTTAAGGGATGTGAGGGAGGAGACTGTCGTGGAAAATGCCAGTGGAGAAAATCCAGCAGCCATGGAAGAAGGGCAATACTGCTGAGTCACACATAGGGGATGAAGCAATCACCACAGCCTCTCTCTCTCCATGCACCAGCATCAGCAGCTGAGCAATAGAGAGGCTGGCCCATCAGGCGCCTGATGCATGGAATTATAGAGTAGGACCCCATTCAGGGTGCTCCTTTAAGTGACTGATGGGCGAACTACACAGTGGGACCCCACCCAGGGTGCCCCATTAAGTGCCCATTGTGCAGATCTACAGAGTAGGATCCCAGCAGTGAGTGGGAGTGGGCATTCTATGTGCCTGACATGCCAAGCAAGAGAGAAGGACCCCAGGCCAAGGAGGCTTCTAAGTGCTTGAATGGGCAGAGGTTCAGAGAAGGATCGGTCAAAGAGGCCTACTCATTGTCAACTACCAGAGGTTCTAAAAGAGTCTCTGATAAGGCCATAACTCCTGCCCTGAGACAGTTCATGTCCCTGCACACTTGGCACCACCAGGGTTCCTGTGACCAAAGCAGCTGCACCACCTTCAGGCTTAACCCTCACTGGGGCAGAGTTGCCACAGGCAAAAAAGAGTCTTGCATTTATCCACTCTGGATGCTCCAGTTATGTCCAACTCTTTGTGACCCTGTGGACTGTGATCTGCCAGGTTTCTCTTTCAGGGGTATTCTCCAGGCAAGAATACTGGAGTGTACTGGTCTTTACTAGTTGCCATACACTTTTAGAAAACTATATTTCCTGCTGTCCTAGCTGCCAACCCCGCTGAGTACCTGGTGCTGACAGAACCCCTACAACCAAAGCAATTTCATAACCTCCGCACATGGCCCTCACTGGGGCAGACCCATGTCCTCCAGGGCAGACTCAGAGCAAACCTCAGTGGGTGACATACATGCAGAGGTAGAAATAAAGCCACAATTGAAACCCAGGGGCAATATGGCTAAGGAAGAAGACCCAAAACTTTCCCATCAGCTGTACAAGCTGCAGATTAAATCCACATGATCAACTAAGCAGACTCTGTGTCTATGGAATATATAAAACGACATTGAGAGCTCCTACAAAACGAAACACACTAGTTCTGAAAGCTATGGACATAGGAGGCAAGAACACACAGGAGTAGGGCCAGATTATAAACTGAGTTGCCCCCACAGCAGGTCCAGAGACCAGCACAGTGTTGGAGGACATCCTAGGGAGACGAGGTAGACTTTGACTCCTCGGGAGGGAAAGGAGTCACAGCAGTNCGACATTGAGAGCTCCTACAAAACGAAACACACTAGTTCTGAAAGCTATGGACATAGGAGGCAAGAACACACAGGAGTAGGGCCAGATTATAAACTGAGTTGCCCCCACAGCAGGTCCAGAGACCAGCACAGTGTTGGAGGACATCCTAGGGAGACGAGGTAGACTTTGACTCCTCGGGAGGGAAAGGAGTCACAGCAGTCAAGACAAATATTTATTATTCTTATGTTTTGACTTATTCTGCAGTTTATTTTGGATTTTTATTTTCTTTTTCATTTTCCTTTCCCCCCTCTGTTGTATTTGTCAACATTACTGCACTGTGAAATCTAACTAAGCTTTTGAGTTTTTTTCCTTTTTTATTTTTTCAGTCTTTTTTTTTTGTTGTTGTTATTATTGTTCTAAGCCTCTGTCATTCCATTGGGCTTTGCAGTCCTGTGGAGTTTTCCTTTTTAAATTTTTTTTTTCTTTTTCTTTAATTTTAAATTTTTAAACATTATTATTTATCACTTTGTTTGCATTTCCTACTGCTCTTTATGATATATAAATCTTCTTTATCTACCTCTGTTTAACTTTGCGTATCTATTCTTTCTTTCCTTTCTGCTCAACAAATTTGTTAGTTTGTTTGTTTGTTTGTTTGTTTTTCCATTGCTTTATTTCTCACTTGGCACCTGGTTTTAGTTTTGTTTTCCAGTTTGCACTCTAGTTAGCTTTTGTTCTCAGCAAGTAGACAAAATTTGTGATTTCCTTTGTTCGCCAGGTCAATCAATTGTATTTTATTTTTGTTGGATTGTTTTGATTTTGTTTATGGGTGTATATGTATATGTGTGTTTTCCTTATACTAATTATCATTTAGCTGGTTTTGTAACTGCCATTTGTCTGGGGTTTATCTTTGGTTTCTCATTTTAGGGTATTGTTTTAATCTTACTTATTTCCATAACAAACCACTTGTGAAATCTTCATTCCTGACCAGATATTAAGCCCTGAGCCATTGGAGTGGGAGCACTGAATCTAAGACCCTAGACTACCAGAAAACTAACCATCAGTTCAGTTCAGTTCAGTTCAGTCACTCAGTCGTGTCAGACTCTGCAAACCCATGAATTACAGCACACCAGGCCTCCCTGTCCATCACCAACTCCTGGAGTTCACTCAGACTCATGTC
>SJYA01004277.1:0-35860 GCA_006410615.1 Neotragus moschatus
AAGCTGAAACTCCAATACCTTGGCCACCTGATGTGAAGAACTGACTCATTGGAAAAGACCCTGATGCTGAGGAAAATTGAGGGCAAGAGGAGAAAGGGCTGACAGAGGATGAGATGGTTGGATGGCATCACCGACTCAATGGACATGAGTTAGAGTAAATTGTGGGAGTTGGTGATGGGCAGGGCAGCCTGCGTGCTGCAGTCCATGGGGTCACAAAGAGTCTCCCACGACTGAGTGACTGAACTGAATGAGTGATATCGTGTCAATAGGTGGCCAAGCCCACTTTATGCTACTGCATAATAGGTATTTGGAAAGTATGATTAAACATAGGACAACACTGGACCTACCTGGCAGTCCAGTGGGTGAAACCCCACACCCCCAGTGCAGAGGTGCAGAGGATGTGGGTTCAATCCCTGGTCAGGGAACTGAGATCCCACATGGCCAAAAAAAATAAAATAAAAGTGGTTTATTTTTCAAAGCAGGGAGCAGAGTCCAGTAGCTTGATTAAAGCTTCAACCTTTCGAATCCAATGTGAAAGTGAAACCCTCTCAGTCATGTCGAACTCTTTGCCATCCCACAGACTCTACAGTCCATGGAATTCCCCAGGCCAGAACACTGGAGTGGGTAGTCTTTCCCTTCTCCAGGGGATCTTCCCAACCCAGGGACCAAACGCAGGTCTCCCGGAATTCCTCATTGCAAGCAGATTTTTTACCAGCTGAGCCACAAAGGAAGCTCTTAAGTCCAATAAAGTGAAGGTAAATTAATTCTGTTGAAGAATTTGAACTGGTTGGCCAGGAACATGGTTCACTAGTCCATAGCTGTAATGGCTCTCTGTTTTAGAAACAATCTCTAAATAGAAAACTTGCTTCCAAACAGTAATTTAGAAAAATATTTAAATTTTATACCTCAGAGAATAAATGGTAATTTCCATATGGAATATATGATTTTCTGCTCTGAAATTTTAATTACTCCATAAAATTAACTATAGGGGTTTACTCCTGGTCCTTTAGCATCTAAGTGTCTTGGTCCAAGGTAGTGCCAGGTGAGGCTTATTCTAAGTGTTCTATTTAAGGATGTATTTGTTGTTTGGGCAGGTTTTCTTTCCTTTCCTTGTTTTCAATTTTTCAGTGTCAAGACCAAGGAGATTAATTCGTAAGATATTTTGTTTCCAATTTTATCTTTCATCTTATGCCAAATTTTTCCTAAACACAGTGATTCAGTGCGCGTCTGCTGGAACAGAGCAGCCCTCCGGCTTCCCGCCTCGAGTGACAGCTGAGTGAAGGAGCTGAATTTTCTTGTTCTGTGGAGTTCCTTGGGTCTCTAGTTGGAGAAGGAAATGGCAATCCACTCCAGTACTCTTGCCTGGAAAATCCCATGGACGGAGGAGCCTGATAGGCTACAGTCCATGGGATCGCAAAGAGTTGGCCACGACTGAACGACTTCACTTTCACTTTCTGCTGTAGGTGGGGAAACTTTTAGGAGGTGCCATGTTTCCTACCGATGTTCAAGCCCCAGGTGGTAGCTGACTGACTTCTTGACTAACCCTATTAACAATACTCCCATAAACTCACGTATAGACTCAAGATAACTATACATCAAGGAAAGAGGAAGCTATATACAAGGTGAGTCATGCAAACTTGCAAATTTTTATGAACAGAAATGAAATATTTTACCAAGTGTGAAATAAGGAATTTCTTCGGACCTAATACTCACGCCATTATACAACGCTACTGTCAATTTTGCCTGCATGTACTTTACACGTTTTTCAGACTTTTCCAAATATATCTTCTCTATCTGAAGAAAGAACATCTTTCTTTATACTACCAGAAACCATTGTCAGTTTTAAAAAATCTTCAGAAATCAGTGTTTGTTAAAAGTAATTCTAAATCATATTTAGGATTCCAAATTTTCTTTGTTTTTCAGTGGTTGATTTTCACTGTATTCTTTTCCTTTTTACACAGATCCATTTACTCATTGTCTCTTTCTCTCTCAATGGATGGATATTTTTCTTATATTTTATTTGACTTGTCCTCATTAGGCAGGTGAAATTCACAGAACTCCATGCACAATTTCGTTCTTTGAATGATAAGAAATTTAATATATTCATGGGTGTTGGTTGGTTTATGTGACTCTTGGCATGGCCTGTGTGTGACACTCTTACCTATCCACACCAGGGGAAATAGAAACTGCTGCCTAATTTCAGCTGCATTGCATTTTCTTCTATCAAATGAATCTTATCCCCTTTAAAACAAAATGTATTAATCAAAGACATCAAACTATTTGTATATTCAGCAATGATGTTATGGTTAAATTTAAGCTCTGACACATTACAATGGAAAGAAGATTGTCTTAGTCTCACATAATGTCTGGCATTACCTAGTGCCATTGAGTTATACCTCAGTTTGAGAATGTGAGTCTGTAAAAGAATTAGAAATACTCTAGTGGACCTAGAAAATGTTCTCTCTACTCAGAGAAGAAGCTAAAAGAATGAAAATGGAAGAGTAGAAAGTGACAGAAAGGTATGAAGTGAAGAGGTGACAATGTGTGGCCGTAAGAGGCGTAGTGATGTATTCTGGAGGGAGAAGGCAGCAGAAGTTGAGAAATAAAATGACTGTATGGAAAGATGAAGTTACAGCCCCATACTCTTCAATCAACATTGAAACCCAAGTCTAGAAAGGAAAAAGTCAAAATGGTTGAATTTTAGAAAAGAAAAAAAAAAAAAAAGAACTAATGGAACAAGGCACCTAGTCGGGTAACCGAAGCGTCAGTAGGATTCAGGACTCAGTGTAGAATTCAGAAAGTGTAACCAATGGATTCAATCAGTGACAAATGCTTGAATTTAGTAAGTTTATTTGTGAAAGAAATACCAAATCATTTAATATCTCTACTTTTTATCAATAACGTCTTTGTCATGCCTGGAGTGAAAGTGTTAGTTGCTCAGCCATGTCTGACTCTCTGTGACCCCGTGGACTGTAGCCTGTTAGGCTCCTCCGTCCGTGTGGTCTTCCAGGCAGGGATACTGCAGTGGGTAGTCATTCGCTTCTGTAACACAGAATGAACCCGCGTCTCCTGCACTGCTGGCAGATTCTTTACGATCTGGGCCAGCAGGGAAGTCCCCTGGAGACGAAGACTCTACGTGAAAAACCAAGGCCCGTCAAGCTCCGCAGCCCTACTCGTCTGAAAGAGCAGGGCGAGCCTTCCAGAACCAGTCAGCAGAGCCGGCTAGGCCACCTCGAGAAACGCACCCTGGCGAGGAAATGCCCTGGGGAGGGGCGCGTGCTCATTTTGCCCGCGGTAGGGGCACAGTGGTCAGTACTTAGCCTCTGTGCATTCTGTCTGAACTCCTAGCACCTTATTTTTACGAAAATAGTTCACAAACCATGAGTCTCTCTTCTCCCAAGTATATTTTTTGTTTTTTCTTTTTTTCTGTATAACTGATCAGGGGAATAGATGTAAAAAATTAGAAAGAAGAAAATGAGCAACATTAAAATGAAAAAGCCAGATAGTTCAAATGT
This sequence comes from Neotragus moschatus, assembly GCA_006410615.1. NCBI lineage: Eukaryota > Metazoa > Chordata > Mammalia > Artiodactyla > Bovidae > Neotragus > Neotragus moschatus. The sequence goes on from SJYA01004277.1 coordinate 3,516, forward strand.
TTCAGCAGAGTGTACACTCTGTCCTTCCCCGCCTGTTCCTTAGCTTTCCTCCCTTGGCTTGGCCAGCATGAATTGTCTTCTTGAACCTCTTTGGCTGCTTCTGGCAGTACTGCGTTTGGAAAATATGGTGACTCCGACATCAGCTTAGACAATGGAGATTATTTGCAAGAAATTCTGGGAATGTGCACTTAGGACGTCACGTACGGAGCACAAGTTGTGCAAAGTTACACAGCACAGAACACTCCAGGCAACCTGTGAATGTTTAACAGTGTGATATCACCACTATTGCCTCCTTTTATGACACATTAGAAAGTGCAGCCGCAGGTGAGGGAAACAAATAACTTGGAATAAGTTGTTTGTATAACAAATAACAGGGAATAATATCATTTCTTTAGAGAAAAGCATTCAGTTTCAGCATCCTATAAATGACGTTCTGAGTGAATTGAAGGCTAAGAAAGAATCGGTATGGATAACAAAACAGAAACAGATTCACAAACAACAAACTGCTGGTCACCAGTGGGTGATGGGAGCTGAGGACAACAGGGAAAGAGGATTAAGGGGTGATATTACTAGGTATTAAAAAAGTGCAAACACACATTACACAGCATAGGAAACGCANAGAAGGAATCGGTATGGATAACAAAACAGAAACAGATTCACAAACAACAAACTGCTGGTCACCAGTGGGTGATGGGAGCTGAGGACAACAGGGAAAGAGGATTAAGGGGTGATATTACTAGGTATTAAAAAAGTGCAAACACACATTACACAGCATAGGAAACGCAACCAACAGTTTATGACGACTCTACGTGGATATAACCTATTAATTGAATCACTGTAACCTCGTAATAGTGCAGCCTAAATATTGAATCACTATATTGCACTCCTGAAACCAATATAACACTGTAAGTCAACCATGCTTCAGTTAAAATGAGTAAACAGATATAAATAAGTGGAGAGTTTTACAGTGTGTGCCTTATATCTCAACAAAGCTGTTATTTTTTTTAAGGAAAAAAAGAAATAGTATGGATTATAATTTTTTATTAAGTATAATTAACAGTGTGCTATAACTTGTTTAGTCAAAGTCAACCAAACCAAGAAGGGATGGGTTGGATGTTCTACGTGAGGTAGCTGAAGGCAAAACATTGCTAAAAAGTACGGTGTATCACTTTTAGTTGTACCTATACTGAGAATTTTCTGCAAGCTAATTTCAAGATCGGAACGCTGACTGTAAACCCCATCCCTCCCTTAAGGGCTGGAGACTCCGCCATAGAAAAGGGTCATCTTAGTTTCCTTGTGTAAGATGAAGAGGAGAAAAGGACGGTCCACCCTGAACATTTCAGGACTTTCCACTCTGACTGCTTGGCTGCTTAGGGTGAGCTCTGAACCACTCTCATCAGCCTCCAGCATAGCCCTGTGCATTACCTGGGAGACCCCGAGGCCTCCTCCTGCAACTATGCCAGACAAGCTAGCCTTCGAGCGGTCAAAGAAGCCCTCCATCCCCAGCGCCGCTAGCACGGCCCCCAGGTCTTCAAGGAGCCCCTGGAGCCTGAGCCGCGGCAGGTGCAGGACCACAGCTGTGACTTCATGCTGCCTGAGCTTATCCAGTCATTGAGTTTCTCACGAGTGATCTCTGTGGTAACCTATGGGAAAGAAAGAAAGAATAAAAATGTGAACTTTTTCTTTAGAAAATAAAATTACACCAAAATGTGAAATATCCTAAGGACTAGATGTGAGGCTGTAAATAGGTGAAGCTACCTCTCATTGTTTGGAAAGCAGAAGCTATAGGAGTAGGTGGGGAAAGCGCAACCATGTTCAATAACTGAGTATGAGGCATGCAGCCTGGGATCTATGCCTTGGCACATCATCCGAGAGTTACTTGGAAAAGCGATAATCTATCACAGGGGACTTCTACTTCTGTTTCTCTTGTGGTCCCTCTCTAAGCCGCACTATTTGTGTATTATAGCAATAAAATGTGTGTGTGTGCCTAGCCTTCCTTTTGGCCACATTAAAAGGCGTCTTTGGAACCTGAGATCTTCAGACTCTGACGCCACATAAACTGTAATTCTAGGCTGTTGTTGTTGTTGTTGTTAGTTGTTCAGTCGTGTCTGACCTTTTGTGACCCCTTGGACAGAAGACCTCCAGGCTCCTCTATCCATGGGATTTCCCAGGCAAGAATACGAGAATTGGTTGCCATTTCCTCCTCCAGGGGATCTTCCTGACCCAGTGATGGAATCTGCAATCTCCTGCTTTGGTAAGTGGATTCTTTACCACTGAGCCATCTGGAAAGCCCAATTCTAGGCTGACCTGTGTGAATTTCTACCTCAACTCCAACCAGAATTCTCATTAGTCAGACATCCGTAGAGACTGAATTTGTATCAAACTAACATTTCTGGATCATTAGAATCAATTAATCTCAAATGTGAAAAAGTCTAGAGGAGGCCCTTCAAGGAGCATCTGAGACCCCCACCAGCATCCGCTTGAGAAGTCCTGACATCGACCGCCCACTTCTTTATAAGCAGCCTGGTTTGGTGGCTGCACAGCTCAGCTTGCGAGACAGACCTCTCCCATTTCGACCATAAGTCTGCTTCCCTGTAACTGGTGCCTGTCAGTTTTAATTCTCACTCTGGGAACTACAAACAATTAGTCTGTTTCTTCTTTCATGTGACAACTAAATATTTTAATGCAGTCAACATACTCCCTAAACTACTATCCCTTTTCTCATTCATCCCTCAGTTCCTTTGGTCCAAAAGAGGTGTTGGTACATAACATATAAAAACTACATGTAAAATAACAGCTCATGAAGACTGGAAGAGGACGCGTGTGACTGTGCTTTCAAAACTTAGAACTAGAACCATTAGAAGCAACATACCCTAGTGTGTGGGTGCTTCACTTGGGGTTATTTTGCTTTTAAGTGCACATAGCCACTTCTAGCCTTTGGGCTAAGATCAAGCATAGTATGGGGGCTTCCGGCGTAGCTCAGAGGTAGAGAACCACCCGCCGATGCAGGAGACGCAAGAGACGCTTATTCAGTCCCCGGGTGGGAAGGTGCCCTGGAGGAGGTCACGGCAACCCACTCCAGTGCTCTAGCCTGGAGAGTCCCACAGACAGAGGAGCCTGGCGGGCTAGAGTCCGTGGGATCACAGAGCGTAGAACATGACTGAGCAACCAAGTGCGCAGTACAAGCAGTTATTTGCAGTCTCCAGCTTCCTGCATGAGTAATTTTAAGCCAGACGCTTTTCTGGTGTCTGTGGCTGCAGAGACTGAGTGGCTTACTTGTCCCAGACTGACATCCTTGCTTGGTAGGATGATGACCATACTCAAGTGATCCTCCACAGTGGGCAGCTCCAGAACCTGCCCTGGAGGTCCGTGATGTAGCCTAGTTTCAAGTGCCCTTGCAGACGCAGCATCTGGACAGATTTGCTCTGAGACTATAAAAGTAACCACAGTGAGACAACACAGCCAGCTCCTTTCTGAGTTTCCATGTAAAGCACGAGGGATTTACACCTTATCCTCCAAAGTTTCCCACAAGGAGTGACCAAGCCAAGATCTATCCACCTTGCCTCAGAAATAGCCATGATTGATCACCATTGTACTGATTGAAAGGGGGGAGGTAGCCTAAATTAAGTAGCTACTGAAGTGCAAAGTGTTTATACCTTTCAATATATTATTTTTAGTCAACAGTATATTTTTGATGCCCAGAAGCAGTTAATTTACTTCAAAGAGTTGAGAAATAAGCATCATTAGGTCTTATCAGGATAACCATTTTTTAAAAGTCAAACAGGTCCTTTGAAGAACATAATTTAGTGTCTTTCCAGCTCAATTAATGACTAATCTGGACCAGTTCACAGCATTGGGTTGCAAATTACAAAATAGCTACAAAATGTTAATAGCAAAGCACGTACCAATGTGCTAAGTGAATTCCACATACTGAGGTCAGTTAAAGAAGTTTAGTTACGACCATAACCTTGTTTTATGTTTTTCTCTTTGAAAGGCTAAAGGTAGCTGCATCGTGTAAACCAAATGGACCAGATTTTCCTGCGAAAATAAAGGTTTTGACATTAACTTGTCAGATTCTGACTTGTTTCCTCTAGAAAGTCAGCTTACTTTGGGGTATGTTTGCCCTTTAAGTAGCCCTCTATGATCCCTATTAAAATTTCCATTCCATTTTCGTTATCCTATGTCCCCAAACTTGGCTAATCTTTGGAAGGAGCTACATGGGTTACCTAAAAATACAACTATTCAAGTACTTCTTGCAAATCAGAATCTCCAGGAATGTGGCCCTGGAATCTGCATTAAAAAAAAAAAACCTACAGCTTGTAATAGCAATATAATTTCACTATATGTCCAATGACCTCAGTATCTGATGACAATGTTCTTTGGAAAGATAATACTGGACAATCCAGCTGTGACTAACATCCTTGGCTAGGGAACTGTGTCTTCCTTAAAGTCATTCACTATTTCTTTCACATGAAAAAGTATTCATGTAATAAGTATTCTAATATACGTATCCAGAAATATAAACCCTGTAATTTTACAGTTGGCTATAACAAGTGTTTAATTGACCAATAATGGCAAGCATCTTTGGAATTATATTTGATAGAGTATATACAATTGATATTTTAGAAACTTGTTTATAATATACAGACCTACTCTTTCTTGTTACATAACAAGCATTACTTTGGTTGCAGCCTGACGCTCAGGATATGCTGAGGACACAAAGGAGAGAAGCTGGTTGGACTTTCCTGGTGGTTCAGTGGTTAGGGCTGAACGCTTCCAGTGCGAGGGGCAAGGGTTCAGTCCCTGATCAGGGAACTAGGGCCCCACATGCTGTACAGCATGGCCAAAAAATGAAAACTTTAAAATTTTTTAATGTATTAAGAAGGAAAGAAGGTGGGGAGATTGCGAATAGCAGGACAGCCTACCTAGAAAATTTTATTTATCTATTTATTTTTTAAATATTTATTTACTTATTTGGCTGTGCCAGGTTTTACTTGCAGCACACAGAATTTTTAGTTGTGCCATGTGGAATCTAGTTCCCTGACCAGGGATGGAACTTGGGCCCCCTGCATTGAGAACATGAAGTCTTAGCCACCAGACCACCAGGAAATCCCAGGAACCATTTATTCTGATTATGAATATCATTCTCCAGTTTTGCTTAGCCTCTCAAGTTCACACCCACCTTACAACTGGCCTACATTGTAAGCATCTGTTGCAGTTACTATCTACTACCTGATTTCATTTCCAGTTTGCAGTAAATGAATTGTTTAGCAATGGTTTAAGCTTAGCCCAAAGCCCAGACTTGCCTTAAACCTGTTCAAGGTCTATGTTTTATTCCAGTTTTTCAATTATGCAAATGTCATGCCAAACAGAGCAAGATAAAACTTTCATTAATCTATTAATAAATCTGGACTTTATCTGGTAGGTACTTGGGATAGTCACTTGGAAATTAACCTAAAGCCAGAAATTATTTAACATATTTTAAGGCAAAATTTGCAGGACCAACTTTAAGAGAAAAAGCAAATTAAGTCAAGAGTCTACCTCATCCAATCTGAAAGCCACAGCCATAGTTGGGTCTTTCTGAAATGCGTACTTCCAGGCCCCTCTGAAGGAGATGGCGTTAACCAGCACCGACTGGTCAGAGGATGTGAGGCTACTGGGGAACAAGAGCTCCTTAACTTCACCTTCGGGAGGAGAAGCAGTGAGATGATACATGACTGACCACGCAGTGGAGACTGGTCTCACTGCCCCATCTTTGAATTTATATTTGTATTAGTGATCGCCACTCTGTATCTTCAGGTGAGCCAGGAAGACTTTTGAGCGAATATCTAAATAGTCACAATTCTGTGGTACTCAAGTGAAGCCATTATTTAAGGCACTAAACTTCAGCCTGACTTGTCACCCCCTAGAACGAGCCCAGTCATTGTGTCCAGGGGCCTGGGGCCACTCCCTGGGAGGTGTCATGGACTTAAGTGGCTATTCTGATCTTACTGTCTTATCATGTGTCATGGGCCTGTTTGCAAAATGTAGTGCATTTGTGCTTTAAGGAAAATTTGGTTTTGCAAAAATTAAATTAATTAACTAATGTAGAATGCAAAAGAAAGTAAAGTGAGTATATAGCTTGCCTACTTTATGGTTGTGGAAATGAACAAGCATGATTAATTTATACAACATTAAATTGCCCAGTGAAGAGATGGTTTATAAATACCAATACATTAACCATTTACATTTGACTTTGCTGTAACATTCCTCCTGATACCATCCTATGTGGAAAGCAATGACTATCTGAGTCAGTGGTTTTACAGATCACTTCTATTATCCAAAGATTTTCTACTATAATCAAACAAAAGAAATAACTGGGAAAGCTGCAGAAGAAAGACTTGACCTTTTACGCCTCCTCACTTCTCAAGCAGAGAAGGCAATGGCACCCCACTCCAGTACTCTTGCCTGGAAAATCCCATGGACAGAGGAGCCAGGAAGGCTGCAGTGCATGGGGTCGCTGAGGGTCGGACACAACTGAGCGACTTCACTTTCACTTTTCATTTTCATGCATTGGAGAAAGAAATGGCAACCCACTCCAGTGTTCTTGCCTGGAGAATCCCAGGGACGGGGGAGCCTGGTGGGCTGCCATCTATGGGGTCGCACAGAGTCGGACACAACTGAAGCAACTTAGCAGCAGCAGCAGCAGCACTTCTCAAGAGTAAAATTGATAAGATGTTAGGAACTTTCATTTTATGAAATGGAAAAAGTCATGAGCTATTTAACACCTGGTACTAGAATAACCGGTTATCCACATGGAAGGAAGAAGAACTGCCCCCTCTTTCTCACGCTACGTTAGAGTCAGCTAGAGGTGGATCATAACCCTAAATGCAAGCACTGACGCAACGAATCCATAAAAGAAAACAGAGAGTACCTTTGTGACCTTTATGACCGTGGTTGAGCGAAATTCCTCAGAAAACACACAGAAAGCACAAACCATTGATAAGCTGGACTTCATTTAAACTTAGAAACCTCTGCTCATCAAAAATACAGTGAACAAAATAGATACAGAGACTAAGAGAAAGTACTAGCAGCATAGGCGTCTAAGAAAACACTTGTATCCAGATATGTGAAGAATTCTTGCAACTAATAATAAAAAGCAAGTAATCCAATCAAAAAGAACAAACAGATTGAACCGAGCTTCATAAATTAAGATGTATTAAAGACCAACAGTCACTGAAAAAGATACTCAATATTTATAGTCACCAGAGAAAGGCAAATAAAGGCCACAGTGAGAGAGTTAAGTGAAAAGCTAGTAAATCTAAGTTAGTTAATGGGGAGTAGTTAAATCTATTGAAAGAGTTAAATGAAAAATATTTACAACACCAAAAATCAGAGAGGATTTGGAGTAACTGGAATTTTCATACAGTCCTGGTGAGAATGTAAACGGTTCAGCCACTTGAGAAATCTGTTTGGCAGTTGCTTAAGAAGTTAAACATCACCCATATGGTCTAAGACTTAGAAATTAAGCCAAGTATTTACTCAAGAGAAACGGAAAAAAAATGAATGCAAAAGCTTTTTACAAAAGTGTTCATAGTAACACTATTTATAATAGCCCCAAACTAGATATGACCCAGATATCCAACAAGAATAAAAAGGATAAACAAACTGGTATATTCAGACAGTGGAATATTTCTCAGCAATAAAAAGGCATGAGCCACTGACATATCCAAATACATGAATGAAAAATGCAACGCGGTACATCCTGTAACACTCACTTGTTTGAAGGTTTAGGGTAGGTAAAATTAACCTGTGATGTAGAATGAAATCACTGGTTGCTCAGGAACAGATGTGGAAGAAATTTTCAGGGTGAAGGAAACGCTCTGTGTCATGATATACATTTGTCAAAGCTGCCTGAATAAACGTTCTAAGATCCGAGCATGTCACTGAATGTAATTACGCCTAAAAGAAAAAGACGGTGGAGAGGAAGAAGACGGCCTAGGTCTCCCGCCTTTTGTCCTATCTTCAGTCTGTGCGTTAATCTGTATTCTGGCTTCTTCTAAGTGATTTTTGAAATCCAGGTTTTCAGGTCTTAGTTTATATAATTGTTTAATACAGTCTAAGTATTTCTATAAAATGAGCATAGAAAAAGAAAAGACATAGCATGTAAACTGAGATTTCAAAACATTTAGACCATACATGGTAAGAATTATATGAAGGGGGAAAATATATTAAATATTGTAATGCAGGTCTAGGTCCAACCTAGTAAAAATATATACAATTTTCATGCTTTCAGAAGATGTTTAAATGAATGAACATATTACTGCAGCATGTTATTTCATGATAAGAACAATTTTCTTTTAAGCCTCTGAGATTGTACCTTATAACTGCATAATTAGGATAATGAAATTTAGCCTAATTAGAGTCGTCAACTTGGAGTTCAAAATATCAATTCCTCTTTTATCATTGATAACAAAAATTTTGTCACTGTTGTTTTTAATCCTAAATCTTATAAAATTGTGTTCTTTATGCTTCATCTGGGTCCATATGAAACACAGTTGAACAGGTGGCAAACTTGCATCTGAAAATTAAAGCTCTGTTACATTTTTTCTACGTGAAATGAAATGCACATATAAAATATATTGCAAGCTATCTGTCTAAACATAAGAAAAGATATAATATACATGTGTGCAAGCTCAGTTGCTTGGATCCTGTGTCCAACTCTTTGTGACCCCACGGACTGCAGACTGCCAGGCTCGTCTGTCCATGGGATTTTCCGGGCAAGAACACTGGAGTGAGTTAACATTTCCTTCTTCATAATATATATAATATATATTATTGCTTTATTATTAATAAATCTATATCTTGTATCGTTATACATATAAAATATCTTTCTACTTTCTCACCATTGTGATAGCACAAACAATACTAGAATTAATTAAATGAAGACAGAAAGGAAAGACTTCTACCCTACTTATGGAAAAATGTCTCGTTTTAACTCATCGGGAGGAATGGATGGGCTTTCTCTGCAAACAGTCCACTTGCCGTGTGGACTTGACTATGGCTGGACTTGCTGATTTCAGAGAGCGGTGCTTGAATGAGGGAGTGGGCTGCTGCATCTTCACACTAAAGGGAAGCTTATAGACACTTGAAAATCGGGACCCTGTTCTCACGCACGTAGGTGCCGACTGGGGCTGCACAAGAGGCTGGGTTTGCACTAGGGCGTGCTGTGAAAGTGAGAGTGAAGTCGCTCAGTCGGGTCCGACTCTTCGCGACCCCAGGACGGTTAGGCCACCGCACTCCTCCGTCCACGGGATTCTCCAGCAAGAGTGCTCGAGTGGATGCCATTCCCTTCGCCCGGGGGCCTTCCCAACCAGGGATCGAGCCCAGATTTCCTGCTTGGCAGGCAGTTCTTGATCGTCTGAGCCACCATCCCCCCAAATGCCATATTCATGCCTAGTGCGCGCCGGCCCGGGCCAGGCGCTGCTTGAATGAAGCACCTCGATCGCCCAAGCAGCCTTGGGGGTTCCATCCTGAAAACTCCTTGAGAATAATCTCTCTTCTGCTGTTTTTCTTTATTTTATTTTTTAAATATAAATTTATTTGTTTTAATTGGAGGTTAATTACTTTACAATATTGTGTTGGTTTTGCCATACATCAGCATGNCGCTTGAAGCACCTCGATCGCCCAAGCAGCCTTGGGGTTCCATCCTGGAAACTCTTTGAGAATAATTTCTCTTCTGCTGCTTTTCTTTATTTTATTTTTTAAATATAAATTTATTTGTTTTAATTGGAGGTTAATTATTTTACAATATTGTGTTGGTTTTGCCATACATCAGCATGAATCTGCCACAAGTATACAAATTTTTTTAAAGGCTAGGGCTGTACCTCAAATTTTTGACAGTTCTCATTTTCTCATCTCTTATTTCAAAATTTCATCATGATTATTTCAAAACAGCAAACCCAGAAGGCTGACTGTGTCAATATGAAAGTGAAAGGCTCAAAGCATGTCTGGGATAAATACTCTGTTTTATTGCCTTAAGCCTTTAGTCCTCATGGACTAAAGAGAGACCGCTATAAGAGAGATAAAAGGAAAGTAAGAATCACACCTACCCTTGTGTTCAAAGAATTTGCAGTTCTTGTTAACTCACTCAAGTGCAGCACCGACAATGGGAAACAAAGCATCTGTATCAAAGCGCAAGCAAATACCTCCCCATAGGACCAGGGGTGTGTGTGTGTGACTGTGTGTGTGTGTGTGAGACTGTGTGTGCGTGACTGTGTGCGTGACTGTGTGTGTGTGTGTGACTGTGTGTGTGTGACTGTGTGTGTGACTGTGTGTGTGTGTGTGTGTGAGACTGTGTGTGTGTGAGAGACTCTGTGTGTGTGTGTGTGAGACTGTGTGTGTGTGACTGTGTGTGTGTGTGACTGTATGTGTGTGTGACTGTGTGTGTGTGAGACTCTGTGTGTGTGTGTGACTGTGTGTGTGTGTGTGACTGTGTGTGTGACTGTGTGTGTGACTGTGTGTGAGACTGTGTGTGTGTGTGTGAGACTGTGTGTGTGTGACTGTGTGTGTGTGTGTGTGACTCTGTGTGTGTGTGTGTGTGTGACTGTGTGTGTGTGTTTGTGTGTGTGTGTGACTGTGTGTGCTCGGTCGTGTCCAACTCTTTGCGACTGAGCCTGTGTCTCTTGCACCTCCCGCTGGCAGGCAAATTCTTCACCACTAGCATCACCCGGGAAGCCCCTCCCCCATATACAAATCACTTTCTTGCTATAAATGTTAAGCTCTTACATTTTTATGAACTTTCTATGATTCAGACCATCTTTATTCTCATCTGTATATTAGTTTTGCACTTCATTTTTTTTAAAAAGTGGAAGTTCCTTATTTAAAAAGAAAAGAAGCCCTAGATTTTGGAACCATGTGCCTTGTGACAGGAGTGTCTGCTTGCGGTCGTGCCCAACTCTGCTATGCCGTGGACTGTAGCCCACCAAGCTCTTCTGCCCGTGGCATTTCCCAGGGAAGAACACTGGAGTGGGTAGCCGTTCCCTTCTTCAGGGGATCTTTTCAACCCAGCATTTGAACGTGGCAGATTCTTTACTGTCTGAGCCACCGCAGAACCCTTTAAAAAAAAAAAAAAGATGTCAAAGAGGACAGCTGAGTTTTAAAAAGAAAACTCTCCATGTGCCCTTAGGCAGAAGTCAACCAGTGAAGTGTTAGATGTGCAGGCACTGACTAGTACTCAGCTTTGTAGGCAGGAGGCAAACTTTGAGACAGAACGAAACCTGAAGGTTTAGAAGAGTGTTTCAAAATCAGTTCAGGCTTAATCATTTCTACTGACGCTTAATTTGTTCATCCCTACCTTCCCAGNCAGAAGTCAACCAGTGAAGTGTTAGATGTGCAGGCACTGACTAGTACTCAGCTTTGTAGGCAGGAGGCAAACTTTGAGACAGAACGAAACCTGAAGGTTTAGAAGAGTGTTTCAAAATCAGTTCAGGCTTAATCATTTCTACTGACGCTTAATTTGTTCATCCCTACCTTCCCAGTTGTGAAACGTAGTATGAACCCAACAAGTATTTGTTGAATGAAGAACAAATAGTTACGTGGATAAAGAAATGAATCTTAATTTATTCATGGACAATTAATAGCATTGGTGACTCACTGAGCAGACAAGATAATGGATGAATTCACATAACAGGTAATTATTTTTAAATGATTTATATAAACATTATCTGATTTGACACTCACAGTATCCCCTTGAGATTTCATAACTTGTATCATTTTCTCCATTAAGAATTAATGTTTGCTATAGTCCTGTTGACTTAAAAGAGGTATAATTATACTTTTCTAAGGAAGGCCTTCATCAGAGAACAGCTGAGATGAAACATTGCAATCTCTTCAAATATTTGAAGGGTGAGTACATTTAGCTTGTTTTGTGTAATTCCCTGGAGCCTGTCAGGCTACAGTCCTTGGAGTCACAAAGAGGCGAACACAGCTGAGCACAGTCAAGAGCAAGCGAGCCTTAGAGTGAACATGGGGTAGGAAGCAGCAGATATCAGCAGATAGTGTAGCTTTCTTAACATACACGGAGGAGGACATGATTTGCGTGTGTGTGTATCTTGTAAGAACAGAAAAGTGATAAGGGAGCTATGCTTATAGAAAGGCAAATGTTAACTCAAGGCTAGAAAGAGCTTTCTAAAATGCAGAGTTGTCTGATTCTTTTGTTAAAAAGCTACTTCGCACATCACTCTGCCCCATCAGAGGACTTTGCACTGTCTCTTGCCTGCTGGGTCCCTGTGTAGACTAAATCACAGAGTGGAGAATGGGAAATGTACGGTTTCTTCCAGTTCTAAGATTGCCTGGTGATCTTCAAATCATGGAGCTTCCCAGGCAGTGCAGTGTTAAAGAGTCTGCTTGCGAATGCAGGAGACACAAGAGATGTGGGTTCAAACCCTGGGTCTGGAAGGTCCCCTAGAGTAGGTATCCTTCCTGGTGGCTCAGACTGTAAATAATCTGCCTGAGCCAAGTTCAGTCCCTGGGTCTGGAAGATCCCCTAGAGTAGGGATCCTTCCTTGGTGGTTCAGACTGTAAATAATCTGCCTGAGCCAAGTTCAGTCCCTGGGTCTGGAAGGTCTCCTGGAGAAGGGAATGGCAACTCTCTCCATTATTTTTGCCTGGAGAATTCCATGGACAGGGAAACTGGAAAGCTACAGTCCGTGGGGTTGCACAGAGTCAGACACGACTGACTGACCAACATTCCTACACTCTTTCCTGGAGTAGGAACTGGCCCCCACTCCAGCGTTCTTGCCTGGAAAATTCCACGCACAAAGGAGCCTGATGGGCCACAGTCCATGAGGTCACAGAAAGTCAGACACGACTGACCCCAAGCACACTCTCCTATATCATGAGGCATTTTGTTCCATAATCTAGGGACTTGGCATGCATAGTGCCCCGATGTTACTTCAGTGGTGGTCCTCACCCTAATCAAAAGAGAGCGTGACGGTTAACCCTAGAATTCTGAGCACTGGATTCAGCCTTTGAGTGTTGTAAAATAATTGTTAACAGGATGAAAATATGAGGAATGTTCCCTCATTTGTATGGAAATCAGCAAGGGAGCTTTTTGAATTATTTGGTTCCCTTTTTACTCAGAAAAGACAAAGAAGTATTTCTACTCCAGACTCTATCTCTGCCTCACTTGTGCCCTTAACACAATGACTCCGCCATCTTTCTGCTTGCAAAACCTCAGGCTTGCACAGGTGTGGACAGAGTCACCTGCTGGCAAGCTCTCACTTTGAAGGGAGGGGGGGTGCGTCTGCAGGTACTCCTCCCAGGATGGCTTGTAGAGATTCCCAGACCATCCTCATTTTCAGCTACTTCTCCCTCTCCACAAACATGCTGTATTGAGCATGCATTCTGGGTAAGACACTGGAGATCTCTTCACCAATTGCATGGAAACAGAATAAAATTGAACACAAGAGCATTTACACTTAGTTTTTCTTGAGTTTAAAAATATTATTAAATTCAGGATTTGACTCCAGCCTTCCAAATTCATTTCCAATTTACATCCCGACTGGAGAGAAGCTTTGTTCCACGAGTCAGTCATTCCCTCTGTAATAAACAGAGAGATGATTAAGATATGTCGAAAGATGTCTACTAAAGAAACAGTTTTTCCAGTCATCCAAAATTATTGGTTGAGTTGAAGCACTGGTGATCTCCTTGGGAAGATAATTGCAGAGTCTGTAAATCCTTGCAAAATGTTCTTTGTGTGTCCCACAGCAGGAAGGCCCTGGGGATACAAGCGTGCAAATGGGTGGGGGTGGAGGTGGGGAGTCCCGACCTCCCCGTGGGCCAGGTTGCCCTCGTCCGTCTGCCTCTCCTGGTTCACCCTCTGCTGCGCCCACTCGTTCCCTGCCTCTCCTGGTTCACCCTCTGCTGCGCCCACTCGTCCCTTGCCTCTCCTGGTTCACCCTCTGCTGCGCCCACTCGTCCCCTGCCTCTCCCGGTTCACCCTCTGCTGCGCCCACTTGTCCCCTGCCTCTTAGAACAGAGCTATGGGAAATCTTCTGTGATGGAGCCAGTACAATAGGTCTCCTCAAGTGAAGGTGAGCAGCCTCTTGTGTTTACAGAATTGGGCATCTACGTGTGGGTTACTCACTCAGTCGTGTCTGACTCTTTGAAACTCCATGGACTATAGGCCACCAGGGATTCTGTCCATGGGATTCTCCAGGCAAGAGTACTGGAGGGGGTAGCCATTCCCTTCTCCAGGGGATCTTCCCCACCCAGGGATCAAACCCAGGTCTCCTGCATTGCAGGCAGATTCTTTACCATGTGAGCCACCAGGAAGCTACATCTATGATATCTCCATAACAAGTCGGGGTTTGAAACTGTTCCTTGACCGTTTGTAGATGTGGCTGAAAGTGTGTCTGTGGCTTACCTTCTCCATCTGGGACACACTGTTTCCTCTGGCCCCGAAGATCACCACAGCCAGGGCGGACAGAAGACTCCAGGGAGCGAGGAACACATTCTCAATAGTGTGGCCGCAGCTCATCTCTTTCGGAGAAGGCAATGGCACCCCACTCCAGTACTCTTGCCTGGAAAATCCCATGGACAGAGGACCCTGGTGTAGGCTGCAGTCCATGGGATCGCTACTAGTCGGACACGACTGAGCGACTTCTCTTTCACTTTTCACTTTCATGCATTGGAGAAGGAAGTGGCAACCCACTCCAGTGTTCTTGCCTGGAGAATCCCAGGGACGGGGGATCCTGGTGGCCTGCCGTCTATGGGGTCGCACAGAGTCGGACACGACTGAAGCGACTTAGCAGCAGCAGCAGCAGTTCACCTCTTTAAAGACATCAAAGCAGAACCGGGCATCTGCCACCCTGAGCGAGTCCATCCCTTCACCTGGGCAGAGGCCGATCACAGGAGAAATGCAGCCAACACCGCTGTTTCAGTTCATCGCTGATGAGAGTGAGAGTTATTTCTAGTTGGTGAGCCCTAGATCCTCAAATAGGGTCTTCATGGGAACAAAAAGAACACAGACTTTGGACTCAAATACATTTCCAGGTCTGCCACGTTCTAGCTTTATGTCCCTGGGCAAGTTACTTAAGTTCTCCTAGTTTCTATCTTTTCTTCTGCAAAAGTGGTTAAACAACAGTTTCCTTATAGGATTAGTGTGAGGATTAAATCATGTACTGTTTGTAAACCACCTGGGACTGCATTTATTACAGGACAAATATGGCAGTGAATACGGTCATTACTCTTGCCACTGTTACCATGGTTAGTCCACTCAGTTAAAGTAATGACAGGACAAGGTCATAATATTGATCCCAATGGATACGTAATCTCACTTGAGTCAAAAGTACACTAAAGGGCCTGGCTGAGTGAGAGAGTAGGGGCACACCATTCGAAACCCACTTCACCACCAGAAAATCTTCTCAAAGTGCTATCTCCCTTCAGTAGGTTGATGGCACCATCAACACATGTGATGGAGCGTATTATATGTATATATGGGCTGGCAGTGGCACCCACTCCAGTGCTCCTGTCTGGAGAAGCCCAGGGACGGAGGAGTCCATGGGCTGCAGTCCATGGGGTTGCAAAGAGTGGGACACAGCTGAAGCAACTGAGCACGCGCGCCCGCGCACACACACACACACACACACACACACACACACACGTGTGTGTGTATTTACATATTATTACTATTTTCCTACATATATAATAAATATATAATTTGATGGTGCCATGTGTGGCATGCAAGATCTTAGTTCCCTGACCAGGGATTGAACTCTCACCCGAGTGGAAGTGCAGCGTCTTAAGCACTAGACAGCCAAGAATGAACTTATATTTGAATATATATATATATATATATATATATATCAGTTGCTTAGTCACTTCTGACTGTTTGCAACCCTGTGGACTGTAGCCCACCAAGATCCTCTGTCCACGAGGATCACGACTAAATCTTCCCCTATACTTCGTGAGAAATCATCACCAATTATGAGAATCATGGCAAAGAAGAAACGATTTAGTATCTGCCTTTTTACCTTGTCTTCAGGTTGCTGAGCTCAGAGCTGTGTCCGCAACACAGAGACTCACTCTGCGCTCAGCGCTCACAGTTTGCGCCTCCTGTGTTCTCAGAATTTCGTTCCACAAGTCATTTTCCTTGCATTGTGAACTGACTTCAAATATTTATACAAAAGGGTAGAGAGTGAGCCCGCTGACGTACGCATTGTAAAATAGACTGCAACCTGGGGTCAACAGTGACCCAAGAAATGCATAGGAAACAATGCAACATTTAATGGCATGAATTTTATGTAATAAATTAATCAGCATTTTTCGATCAGCTATAGCGTGTATGTCTGAGGCACACGCCCTCTGGCTGCAACAATTTGTTGGTGTTTAAGAGCCAGAGAGAAAGAACTTCGTCTTGCATCAGGTTCCTATTCTGACTCCTACAGTGAGACGTAGTGAATGAAATGCTCTTCCGTCTGGCATGGAGGTGGCCAGGAACAGAGTGATCCTCCCTGAGTAAGAACTTCGAACCCACCTCATGACAAACACAGGGAGGATTCCCACGAGGAGGGACGGACCAGCTGTAGCTCCAACTCAGAGAGAGACCAGTACAGTATCTTAGACTGTCAGCGAGGAAGGGGTCTTACAGAGCTATCTTCAGAGATGTTCAGTCCCTACTAAGAACTAACTTTTATCCTGTGACCCAGGATATATCTTCAATACTGAACAAAGAACTTCACAAACAGAGCATTGAAAGCAGAACCTCCATACGGTCCAGGAATTTCATGTCTGGGTATTTACTCTAATTCAAAGAGATAAGTGCACACCGATGTTCACTGCAGCATTATTTGCAACAACCAAGACATCACAGCGACCTAAACGCCCATGGATGAGTAAGTGGGCAGAGGAAATGTATCGCTTACATGCAGTAGGATGTTCTAACCTGTGAAGAGCGAAGTCTTGGCCGTTTGCAGCAGCATGGGTGGATGTAGGAAGTATTATGTTAAGTGAAATGGCAGAGAAAGACTAATAAGTGGACCTCAATCATAGAAGGAATCTAAAAACAGAACAAACTAAATGAAATGAAAACAACCCCTACTTACAGAAAACTATTATGCCTTAAAGTATTTCTTCTAAAAATACACTTT
This sequence comes from Neotragus moschatus, assembly GCA_006410615.1. Classification (NCBI taxonomy): domain Eukaryota; kingdom Metazoa; phylum Chordata; class Mammalia; order Artiodactyla; family Bovidae; genus Neotragus; species Neotragus moschatus. The sequence goes on from SJYA01004277.1 coordinate 20,648, forward strand.
TTAAAAAATTTATTTATAAAGAATCCTTCCGACAAACTATTAGCTAACTCTAACTGGGTACAATCGAAGTGAAATCCAGGCTCGTGTACTAGCAATTTTTTATCAAATTGCACACGTACAGCACACACACACACATACATAAAGACAGATGCTTTTCGTTCTAAAAACAGTGTCCAAACTATAAATATATGCACAGGAAGAAGAGGCTAATTAATAGAAGAAAACCATCCAAAGCCATTTTTAAAAAAAGAAAAGAGCTAGAATTTAGATTTTTGTATTTCCATTAAATGACTCTTGGTTTGTATAGGTTTAATCCCAGTGTTGGAAAGATCCCCTGGAAAAGGAAATGACAACTCACTCCAGTCTTCTTGCCTGGAGAATCCCACGGACAGAGGAGCCTGGAGGGCTACTGTCCATAGCGTCAAAAAGAGTCAGACACGACTATACATCTAAGTACCCGCACATGTGAGAGAAGCGGACTTCAAAATGGTACAAATCTTCTCTAGAGCCTCAAGGGAACATACCTTGAATCAGACTTCTACCAATTTAGAGAACTTGACATCTTTAATATACAGTCCTGGGACGAGCTTGGATTCAAGAACGAAAAGCAGGGAGGGGTGGGTCACAATGAGAAAAGAACTTCACAGAGACTGATTAATCTGTATGGATGCTGTTCCCCCAGAGACACAAAGAATGGTCATTTCTGGGGGGAGGGGGGAAGCAGTTAGTAATTCACTAGCTAACTATTCACAGAACCAGGAAATTGTTTGTGAATAAATGTCTGGAGCCTTGTTCAATACTTTGTGTGCTATTCTTTCCTGTAAACAGTCTCTTAGCCAAGCACACTTGTTGGTTTTCCTGCCTGTGAAGCCCCTGACCCATGAAGGCCCTGACTAATAGCTGGAGTGAAGGTGTGTGGCCCTGTCTATTGCTTAGATGTTTAAAGGGACAGAGCGTAGTGCGCGGTTGCCCTGGAGCCTGGTCCACAGAACGCGCGTCCGTCTAGTGGTCCTTGTCTCTTGCATCTGCTTTGTGCTGCAATGAATGGTTCCCACCCAGAAGGTCCTCGTCTAGGTATATATGGCAGGGATTTTTTAATGACCTGATATTTATTAGATTCTCATAAACATTCATTTTCATTTCTTTACTAAAATTGTCCCTTTTTTGGCCACCCCGTGTGGCTGCTAAAAACTAAACATTCGAAAAACAAAGATCATGGCACCTGGTTCCATCACTTCATGGCAGATAGACAGAGAGATAATGGAAACCATGACAGACTTTATTATCTTGGGCTCCAAAATCACTGCAGACACTGACTGCAGCCATGTAATTGAAAGACACTTGCTCCTTGGAACAAAAGCTATGACCAACCTAGACAGCATATTAAAAAGCAGAGACGTTACTTTACCAACAAAGATCCATTTAGTCAAAGCTATGGTTTTTCCAGTAGTCATGTATGGATGTGAGAGTTGGACCATAAAGAAACCTGATCACTAAAGAACTGATGCTTTTGAACTGCAATGTTAGAGAAGACTCTTGAGAGTCCCTTGGACTGCAAGGAGATCCAACCAGACCATCCTAAAGGAAATCAGTCTCAAATGTTCATTGGAAGGACTGATGTTGAAACTGAAGCTCCAATTCTTTGGCCACCTGATGCAAAGAACTGACTCATTAGGAAAGACCCTGATGCTGGGAAAGATTGAAGACAGGAGGAAAAGGGGACGGCAGAGGATGACATGGTTGGATGGCATCACTGACTCAATGGACATGTGTTTGAGCAGGCTCCGGGAGCTGGTGAGGGACAGGAAGCCTGGTGTGCTGCAGTCCGTGGGTCACAGAGCTGGACACAGTTGAGTGACTGAGCTGACATGGTGCACAGGATCTTACTTACCGAACAAGTGACTGAAGCTGTGCCCTGTGCGTGGAAGCACGGATTCCTAGCCACTAGACCACCAGGGAAGTCCATGAAATCGTTCTCTTTTAACTGAAATGTAGCTGATTTACAATGTTTCAGGTGTCCAGCAAAATGATTCAATTAAATATGGATTCCTTTTCAGATTTTTTCTATTATTATAGGATATTACAAGATTCATGAGACTTATCACACTGCCTACAAGCTGTGAACATTGTGACAGCTTTTTCCAGCCTAAGAATCAAACTCTCAGCAGCACTGACGAGTCTAGTCTGAAGAGGTGCACTTGGAAAGAAATGCCTTTAGGGCGGGTCGCTTCACATGTTGAGGGCATTTTGGTCTGTCTGCTCTCCTCCTTGCTTTCCTCTGCATCCTGCACCCTGTTCTCTCCCTCCCAGTGCACTGGGTACAGATGAGCACGCATTGCTTTGCTTAAATTACAAGCCAAATCGGGCAAAAATTCAAAGATTTCTAAAACATATAAGTTATACGTATTATTGGGGGCTTTCCTGGTGGCTCATATGGTAAAGAATCCACCTGCAATGTGAGAGACCTGGGTTTGATCCCTGAGTTGGAAAGATCCCCTGGAGGAGGGCCTGGCAACCCACTCCAGTGTTCTTGCCTGGAGAATCCCATGGACAGAGGAGCCTGCAGGCTACAGTCCACAGGGTCGCAAAGAGTCGGACATGGCTCAGTGACTCAGCCCAGCATGCATATTATTTATATATATATATGTGTATGTAAGCTTTTCTACCACACTTGACAAAAGTTTGCAAAAGAACGTTCAAAAAAAGGAGAGGTGGAGTAACTGGAAAACATAAACTAAATGACATGGAAACACTGAATATGAAACAGAAAAAGTGGAACAAGCTAGATAAAAGACCAGCATATAGTCCAGTTGTTTTCAAACACGGCCTAAACATTTGGCTAACTAAAAAATTTAGGATATTTTGATTCCATTTTGACTCAGTATGAATAGAGTGCTAGATTTCTAATAAAAAAATAGATATGCAACAAGCAACAAAGGTTTACTGTACATTACAGAGAACTACAGTCAATATCTTGTAATAACTTCTAATGGAAAATAATTTCAAAAGTAATATATGTGTCTATGTATAACTGAATCACCTTGTTGTGTGCTGGAAACGCTGTAAGTCAACTATACTTCAACAATATATATGTTGAAAAACTACAAGCCAAGAATAAATCTCCACATTTGTAAAGATTAGTCACTCTAGCTTCACTTAAGTGTGCTGCGTCCAGCACAATGCTGTTCTCGTCTTGGTTCACAAAGCCACAGGCAAGGAACAAGCAGAAGACGGAGAGGATCAAAGGAAGGTCTCATGACACGATTAAGTTCTGAAAGTCAGCAGGTTACTGCTGTGTTAGGTACGCTCCCTGTGGCTTTCTCTTCTCACAAGTGCTGTTGGTATCTACTGTGAGGGTTGGTCTTATTGCTAGACCCATGTGTTTCTAGTCACAGGTCTTCACATATTCCAGGTTGTCTACTGGGATGGAAACTAAACATCAGCATCAGGAGACACCCAGACGCTTAAAGGCCTTTCTCTGTTGAGTAGAACCTGTCAGTTGGTGGAGCACGCAACGGAGAGAAATCAGAAAGCGAGCAGAAGACCACTGTCTCTCTCTTAGCTCACACTTGGGGAGTGTGTTCTTAGAAGAGTTTATGTTATTCTTATATTATAATATAAATTGTCAGAGTTTATTATGAAGAGAAATAATACCTAGCCACGTGAAACCAACTGAAAGTCCGCTGCTGCTGCTGCTGCTAAGTCGCTTCAGTCATGTCCAACTCTGTGCGACCCCATAGACGGCAACCCACCAGGCTCCCCCATCCCTGCGATTCTCCAGGCAAGAACACTGGAGTGGGCTGCCATTTCCTTCTCCAATGCATAAAAGTGAAAAGTGAAAGTGAAGTCGCTCAGTCATGACCGATTCTTTATGACCCCATGGACTGTAGCCCACGAGGCTCCTCTGTCCATGGGATTTCTAGGCAAGAGTATTGGAGTGGGGTGCCATCCCTTCCCCACCTGAAAGTCTAGATGACCCAAACATGAGAACATGTAGTATGTGATTAAGAATTTGCCCAAATTTATAAGGGGTGTGGTCTTCCAGAAAAGCCTGAGGTCATCGGGAACACTTGGCGTCAATCGGTAAGCATGCTGGAGAAGGGGTGAGCCATGTAAGGTGCTAGAATGTGAGATGAGAAGACTCAGAGTCGCCAAGGCACAGTGAGGTTTGCAGTGAAGTCCAAGGCATGTCTTGACAGAGCACAAATCATCTCTGGCAGTTGCTTAATGTCTATGAAACTCATTTTCCTTATGAAATGAGAACGCCAATGATAAACAATAACTCCCACCTCACAGGTTGGTAAGGAGAATCGAGACGAAGTATGGGATCATTTTATCAGTGATAAGCAGTGGGGGACTTCCCTGGTGGTCCAGTGGTTAAGACTTTACCTTCCAGCGTAGGGGGGTGATTGTCCGATCCCTGATTGGGAAACTGAGATCCCAAATGCCTCAAGGCCAAAAACCAGAACATAACCAATAGAAGCAATATTGTAACAAATTCAATAAAGATTCTAAGGATGGTTCACATCAAAAAAAGTCTTAAAAAAGTAAAGTAAGTAAGCGATGATTATGATGATAATGAAGGTGATGACGTTTCTCCTCCTTTCTATTAAGAGCTGTGAGAAAAGGCTTCTTTCTGCTTCTTTAGAAGCAGAAAATCCAAGGGCGCTCTTCCCTCACCTTGGACATCATCCCTCGGTTTCGGTTTGGTGTGTGTCTAGCGGAACGCAGAACGCTCTCAGAGAGCCGCTGATGGAGGCAGAAATGGGTATGTGTGGACAGGAGGCGTTTTGTGAGTCGACCTGAGTGGAGATCTCCACGGAGAGCAGGAATGTGGTCAGGTTTTTGAACAATAAAATTACTATGGGTTAATATATGCAGATTATGTTACCTTATGAATTTAAACCCTAATATTCAATTTTAAATTAGATGATCTGCTTATGTAAGTATCTGTAAAAGTAACTTTTATGTATAGTGAAATAGCAACACTAACCAAATCAGATTTATATTCAAAAAAGCATTCTTTCTTTTAATTGCTTGCTTGGCCTAGAAAAGAGTGCCAGTAGTCCCACGATTCGTCCAGGGAAAACAATCACATGGTATAATTATCTTGTGTTTCTTTATTCTGATAAATAGAGAAAAAAACAAACTACTCAGCCTATGAAATAATATGCTGTAAACAACACCTGGCAAAAGTTAAAAGACACTGATTCAATATTTGAAAAACTATGTACACATCAAATCTCTATCAAGGAAAGGCTGAAAGATGTCAAGTCAAAAGTATTGATGAACTATTTTGTCGGCTCTCAATCTCAAATCCTTAATTTTTAGCATCTAGATTAGATGCTAATTTCAAATCAGATATATTAAAAGTAAGTTCTGATGTCTTCTTACCTCAGCACGGAAAAGTGATCCTTGACACGTATTTCCAGGAGCGGGATCTACTTCCTAGATATTTGCGGTGAAACTAGAATATTTGTGATAATCACAGTCTCAAAACATCTCCCTAGGGCTGCTTCTACATCACTACTCTAACATCACAGGTAGAGCATTCCACAGTTCCCAGATAGTACACCCAGATCTTTGCACAAGAGGCTATGGGGAAGACTGGTTGAAATCAACGTGGATAGAAAGACGATGAAATTAGAGAGGTGGGCCTGACGGTGGTAGAAATGCTAAGAGCAAGATCAGGACAATCCACCAGGTCAGGTCAGGTCACCCAAATCTGCTGCTGATCTGAAGGAAGTAAACTGAAAGGAGTCGCCACCTGCTTCCAATTAAACTTAAATCTATTTCCTTGTGGTGGATCCTTGATGTTGTTATTTCTATTCTAATAAAAACCAGTTGTAGTTTCAAGGGCAAGAGACTTTGCCACTGAACAAGATGCTGTCGTCTTTCCTGACTATAAACAGGAACGGGTGGTCAGCTCGGAACACGCTGGACTCGGGCAGCTGCTTTTCCACGATGCTGCTTCCTGCGGCGGCAGTGGCCTCTGCGCCCTCCTCGGTGACCTCTATGTAAGACTTGTGCGTCAGCGTTGACACATACAGACGGCCTCCTGCAGCTATACCAGAGAGGTCAGCTCTGGATTCATCAAAGATATCTCTCAGCCCTAGGGCTTCTACGTAGTGCTTGATTTCATAATTCTTCTCTATCTTAAACTGAGGTAGAAACACTTCGACATACTGAGATTTCATTTTTCTTGGATTGGTCCAGTCCATTAGATTCTGAAAAGTCAGTTTGTTTTCAATCTGTAGAAATAGTTAAAAGGCAATTTAGAACCATATGGCTAAGAACCAGATGAAACAATAGCCTCAGAGGTATATGGTTTTCCATAACAATTCTCTCCTGGATATTTGCTTGTAAGTATGTGAAAGGGTGCCAGGGGAGTCTGGAAATGGGAAATGATTAAAACAAATGGCTCAAGTGCTTTGAGTGAGTCATATGTTCAATTTGCTCTGCTATGACAAGGTGTGGTTTATTTGTATTGATATTTCAGGGCATTTCTGTTCTCTGCCCACATATTAACATATATAGACAAAGTGGAACCATAAGCAAGCGGAGGAATTTGGGGATCAGATCATCAGAGGCAGAGAGGAACTCGGCAGTCGCCTGAGTCAGTGTCCTGACCATTTCTGCTCATGAGAGACACGGAAAATAACATCTGCACAGCTTGTAGGAGTAAGCCAACGGAACCCCAGGCAGCCGACAGCAAGGAGCCCAGAGCTGGAGCCTCGGGGCTTGTGCGGTCAGCACCCCCAGCACAGCGCCCACACTGGAAGAGCTGGATACAAGCGGACTCTCCTAGTCCACACGTGTGACAACTGCAGCTCAAGACAATGTAGGGAGGCGTGCCCAAGGTGCACAGCCTGGACCCTTAGTGACACAGTGCACACGCGTGTGTGTGCCCAGTCGTGTCCAACTTTGCAAAAGCCATGGACTGTACCCTGCCAGGCTCCTCTGTCCATGAAACTCTCCAGGCAAGAACACTGGAGTGGGTAGCCATTTCCATCTCCAGGGGATCTTCCGGACCCAGAGATCGAACCCACGTCTCCTGCTTGACAGGCGGATTCTTTACCACTGAGCCAGCTGGGAAGCCCCCAGTGGCAAAGTGAGGGACCACACATCTTTCCAACACCACTACCCCACAGTGACTACTCACAAATTGAACTCACCAACTCCTTAACACTGAGAATTGATCATAGATTATTCCAGATTTATAATGGGAAAAGTTTCATGTGAGCATTGTTTACAAATCTTGGATTAATAAATGAACAAATGGATAAGTGACTAATTCTGACAACCTGAAATCTTGAAGTTGATGGAGGGGAACACAATCAAGGGTCCTAGACGTCTTCTTATTCCCCAGCAATGAGAGCAACAGGGTAACTTACTTGGGATAGGTCGTTATCCGGCAGCATTATGTACATGCTTATACCACCGTGATATCTGAGCTCAAGAACCTGCATGGGTGGATCTTTAATGACAGACAAATTGAACTTCCGTTCCTGATGCATCATGGCCACCGCTTTCCCGGGACACTGAAAGTCAAGTCATTAAAAAAAAAAAAAAACAATTAAAGCCCGCCTTATTTCATTCATTGACCAAATACAATGGAATAGTGCTGCAGGCTTTTCTTTCCAGTGGATTCTTCCCAACGTGCTGCCGGTGGTGGTCCTGTTGGTCCACATCTCGAGCAAAACCACAGACTTTGAGAGTAATTACCTGAGCTTAAAACTCACCAACGGTGTGACCTTGGGAAAGTTACTTCACCTCTCTCTGTCTCTACACCTCATCTCTGTAACGGCGGTGAACAGTCTCTATTGCATAGGGCTGCTGTAAAGATACGTGCCTTACTATAGCTAGCACTTGGAACATTGCCTTGCATTTAGTGTTTTATCTGAAAATGTCTATATCATGTCATGAATAATTATTAAATAGCATTATAATTTCAAGTGATTGCTATAGATTTTTCTCTTATCTGAAGTATTATCCAGGCAAGTGTTATAAAAATTACAATTTAATAATAGGGTGTTGTAAAGATTTTTTTTTTAATTCCTGTGAAATATTTGACAAATTAACTTGAGGGAAACACAGTAGCTCTTATCTTTAGGATACCACTTCTAGATTTAGAAACATAATAGAGATACAATAAACTGTCTTTTCCTAAAAGATAGTGTGATCCTGCAAGCTTTTCAGTATTTCTATAAAATTTCCCTTTACGAAAGAAGAGCCTACAGAGGAGTGCGGATAGATTTTATGCTTGAATCATGGGTTCTTCTTCCTCCAGAAAGGTTGTCCTTTTTGACCAAGAATCCAAACCCCAGAAAGAGCACCCATGACGCGCCACAGGAGAGAAGGCACCTTCCTAGTGAGACAGGCGGGTGCCTTCGCACTGAGTCTGGAACCACAGGGGCTGAGCGCAAGGTCTCATTTCAAGCTAGGGCAAGGAAGATTCCCACAGCTGAGTTATGCTGGAGAAAGACGGAAACTAGACTTCTTAACAAAGAGGTTCAGTTCAGTTCAGTTCAGTCACTCAGTCGTGTCCGACTCTTTGCGACCCCACGAATCGCAGCATGCCAGGCCTCCCTGTCCATCACTAACTCCAGGAGTTCACTCAGACTCACGCCCATCGAGTCAGTGATGCCATCCAGCCATCTCATCCTCAGTCGTCCCCTTCTCCTCCTGCCCCCAATCCCTCCCAGCATCAGAGTCTTTTCCAATGAGTCAACTCTTCACATGAGGTGCCCAAAGTACTGGAGTTTCAGCTTTAGCATCATTCCTTCCAAAGAAATCCCGGGGCCGATCTCCTTCAGAATAGACTGGTTGGATCGCCTTGCAGTCCAAAGGACTCACAAAAGTCTTCTCCAACACCACAGTTCAAAAGCATCAATTCTTCGGCACTCAGCTTTCTTCACAGCCCAACTCTCGCATCGATACATGACTACTGGAAAAACCATAGCCTTGACTAGACGGACTTTAGTTGGCAAAGTAATATCTCTGCTTTTGAATATGCTATCTAGGTTGGTCATAACTTTTCTTGCAAGGAGTAAGCATCTTTTAATTTCATGGCTGCAGTCACCATCTACAGTGATTTTGGAGCCCCCCCAAAATAAAATCTGATACTGTTTCCACTGTTTCCCTGTCTATTTCCCATGAAGTGATGGGACTGGATGCCATGATCTTCGTTTTCTGAATGTTGAGCTTTAAGCCAACTTTTTCACTGTCCTCTTTCACTTTCATCAAGAAGCTTTTTAGTTCCTCTTCACTTTCTGCCATAAGGGTAGTGTTATCTGCATATCTGAGCTTATTGATATTTCTCCCAGCAATCTTGATTCCAGCTTGTGTTTCTTCCAGTCCAGCATTTCTCATGATGTATTCTGCATTTAAGTTAAATAAGCAGGGTGACAATATACAGCCTTGACACACTCCTTTTCCTATTTGGAAGAAAGGGGTGATTTCACCAATTTTGGATGGAACCAAAGCTGTCAAAAGATATAGATTCTACAGCATATTATATTATAAGCTATATATTAGAGCTCTATTACAAGGGGTATAGTCAGGAAGATTATTTTAAACAATGTTATTATACTTTATGTTAATACTTACAGATATTTTATTCGCACATACTCATATTTATTTAAATAAGCCATTATTCAGGAACAAAATAGAAACAAACAGAACCCCACAGACATTGCAGGAAAGAGTCATGCTTCGTCTTCATTCGTGGAGGTGAGCTAACAAATGCAGTCTACCAGAGGAGTCGAAGGAAAGAGCGGGGAATAAAAGCTCATTTCCAGATACCATTAACACCGTCAGCCCCAGTCATTAAAACTCTGTGTGTGTGCACATGGTCACGTCCAGCTCTTTGCAACCCCATGGACTATAGTCTGCCAGGCTCCTCTGTCCATGGAATTTTCCAGGCAGGAATACTGGTGTGGATCGCCATGCTCTCCTCCAGGGATCCTCCCGACCCAGGTACCAAGCCTGAGTCCCCTGCGTCTCCTGCGTTGGCAGGCGGACTCTTTCCCACTAGCGCCCCTGGGACGCCCCATTACAACTCTGGGACTGTCTAATATGCTTCATCTTGCAGTTACACAGCTAACATCTCTATCAGACAGAGTCACGGTTTATTAGGGTTTATTAGGGTTCAGGTTTTTCACTTAGGATTTTCAAAATGCTTCTATGCCCCTCTCTGTGTTCTCACAGAGGCACCTACACTATAGACTTGCTCCCGAGTCGGGCTTCCTTAGGGCCCTGCAGTTAAGGACACACGGCAGGGCTGCCGCCCTCCGTGCGGGTGCGAAAGGCCACCAGACTCCAAGTCTTCCTGGCGACTGATCCACTCTGTGCTCTAGCTTCTCCTCCTTCCTCCCAAAGCGCTCCTCTCCTGACCGACACGGCCTGCCAGACAACCTCTTACCGCCCATCTCCTCGCTCGTCAGCCACCTTTGATTTCCAGGAGCTCTCAGCCCTCCTGTGTCTAAAACTTCTGGTGTGGAAAGGTGCAGAAAGGACGTTTCAATAGCATTTTCCACTATGTTTAAACGTTAAGCCTTAATTTCTACGCTTCAACATGGAAAACTGAGGACTGAAAGAAGTTTGCTGTTGTTCCGCCACAGTCGTGTCTGACTCTGTGCGCCGTGGAGCGCAGCGCTCCAGGCCTCCCTGTCCTCCTTTACCTCCAGAGTTTGCTCGGATTTACGTCCGTTGAGCTGCTGAGGCCATCCAGCCGTCTCCCCCTCTGTAATCCTCTTCTCCCGTCAGTCTTTCCCAGCATCAGGGTCTTTCCCAATGAGTCAGCTCTTCGCATCAGGTGGCCAAAGTATTGAAAGGAATGTTCTAGGTGAACTAATGGAATCACTTGGTTTTACTTGTGAGAGAGACTGTGGGTTTAAGGTTCGTGTGCTAAGACAAGGCAACCCCTTTGAAGCAAGGAAAGGGCCCTAACCTGGCACATCTGACCACAAAGCCTTTGATGTTTCTAGTAGACTAAGATCGTTGTGTGAGAGTGAAAGTATCAGTCTCTCAGTCGTGTCTGACTCTTTGTGGCTCCACGGACTGTAGCCACCAGGCTCCTCTGTCCACGGGACTCTCCAGGCAAGGACGCTGGAGCAGGTTGCTGTGCCCTCTTCCAGGGGATCTTCCCAACCCAGGGACGGAACCGGGTCTTTTGCATTGCAGGTGGTTTCTTTACTGTCTGCGCCACTAGGGAAGCCCTGTAAAGGCACATTATTGGCAAAAACCTTTCTAAATCAAACAGAATTCCATACCTTGGGAGATCTGAAATGGCAATTTTGGGTCTGGCTCTTGGTGAAGGCTGACTCCCACTTGCCTTTGAAGTACACAGCGTTCACCAGCACCATCACAGCAGATGAGCTTATGGTACCTTCATGAAAGACATCCCTGATTTTGCCTTTTGAAAAATAAATTGAGAAAAAAAATGTAAATTTTAAAAAGCTAAAGACAAGATGAATATATTTCTTATCACATAAATAAAATGATCATGATATTAGTAATAATCTGTGATCGGTTACTTTGTCCAGCACTTTCCACGTGCAATATTTGGTTTGATTCTCACAAAATCCCTGTAGGGAAGGCACTATTATTATTTCTGTTGCCTGTTGAGAAATCTAGGGCATAGAAAACTAATTTGTACAAAGTCGCATAAAACAGGATTCTGGCCCAAGAAGACAATTCTCAGAGACCTTTCCTACTCATAGACACCAAACTGCCTTCATTTATTCCATTGGTGAGGCCATAGCATTCCAAGTATGGTTTAAGGCCATTTCATTGAATGGGCTAATTCCTACATCCCATGTTCATGAAGTTTTTGCTAAATGCCTCGCACTATTCTGGATACTGAACAGGATCCTATGAGGCCTTCCCTGGGCAGGCCTTCCCCCATAGCCTCTCCTTCAGCTCCTCTCGGAGGTGCCTAGATAACAGTGTTCGATACGCGTTTGCTGGTGGCTCTAGCGGTACAGAAGTTGCCTGCCAATGTAGGAGAAGCAGGGGACTCAGGAATAGAATGGGTTTCCCCAGTGGCTCAGATGGTGAAGAATCTGCCAGCAATGCAGGAGATCCGGGTTCAGTCTCTGGGTCGGGAAGATCCCCTGGAGGAGGGAATGGCAACCCCCTCCAGTATTCTTGTCTGGAGAATCCCCTGGACAGGCGAGCCCAGTGGACTACCATCCACGGGATCACAAAGAGTCAGACACAACTGAAGGGACTTAGCATGCCCACATTTCCTGAGTAGTCTGAGATGTAAAAACCTCCCCGGTACCAAATGGAGGATGTTAACTACCTAACACCGGAGCCCATAGCCTCAGGCCTCTTGGAGCCTAAGGACTGAGAGTGTGAACCTCTGAGACACCACCCTGGTGCCTCAGCAACAGCCAGAGAATTCTTCATGAGCTGATCACCACTCTGCAACTCCCCACCTCCCCTGGCTTTTAAAAATGCTTTGCTGAAACTCTTCCAGGAGCTCAGGGCTTTTTGGGTCCACCACAGGGACCACTTGCTTGGTCCTGCAGCAGACCTTTCTCTGCTCCAAACTCTGACGGTTCAGTTTGCTTGGCTTCACTGTGTGTTGGCCTCACGAACCTGTATTAACAAGTCCAGTGCAGTGGGGGCTCCGCCTCAATGCAGCTGCAGCATCCTGGGGTCCCAGCTTTGTGCTCAGCAAGGGGTGGGAACACAGTGCCTATGGCCAGGCCACTGCCTGAGCTGAGGGCAAGGTGAGGGCCAGGGAGAATTTCCGTAACGTTGGGACTCTTTATTCAAAACTTGAAAGCTTCGAAGAGCTAACTGTATTTGGGGAAATCCTAACTTATTCTGATTCAATAGGAAGAGTAAGATTGGAAAGGTTGGTGGCAGGAGCCAGCTAATTGAGCCTGGAAAGTCTGATAAGAATTTTTTGTCATCTTAAAGTTGATGGAAAAGCATTGTTCAAGATTCACTGAAACACAAAAAAGGGCATGGTCGTGACAGATCAGATTTGCCTTTCTAACGGATGACTCTGGCAGTGTGTGTAGGGTCGAAGAGGGGGTGGAGGGAGCGGGGAGGAGGAGGAATAAAGCCTAATAAGACCAGGGTAGTTTTGTTGGAATATTGGCATCACTTTCAAGTGTTCCTCCAAATAAGTATTGAGTCCATGCCCTCATCACAGTGAGAATAATTATACATAGATTTGGGTGAGAAAGGAAAAAAGAGAAATAAATTACTGCTCCAAATAAAGAAAAGTACTAGTAATCTGATACACCAAAATACTTTAACACTACATGGAAGGCTAGAGGAAAGGAGACGACAGAGAATGAGATGGTTGGATGGCATCACGAACTCAATGGACATGAATCTGAGCAAACTCCAGGAGATGGTGAAGGACAGGGAAGCCTGGCATGCTTTAGGGTTGCAAAGAATTGGACACAACCGAGCGACTGAACAACATTAGAAAAGTAATTGAATAGGTTTTTTTGATCCATGAAGAGTATATTTGAGGTATATGGTGGCTAATGGTCAAATTAACTCTACTGAAATAAAGCTGAGCCAGTGTGCTCTTCCTTCCTGGATAATTATATGCCTTTGAAGGTTTGCACTTAAGGGTACAAGTTACATGTCTCATATTTTTGAAACAGAAACAAACTCAGCAAACATATACATATTGTTCAGAGTATAAATCAAGGCCATTTCTTAGGTAAAGAAATGACAAGCTTTGGGATCACTGACTAAGAAAACAATAAACAGATTTCTTCATTTGTTTTGTACTAAACCAGACCATTAGCTGGAATTTCATTTTCAGTTGGAAAGAGACTTGTCAATAAAGAAATATGCTTTTTTGTGGAAGGAACCACCATTGCCAGATATATAATTTTGATAAATGAAGAGAATTTAAAATTAAATTTATTTTTTGACAAAGTGTCCTAAAAACTATGTGTGTGTATGCTCAGTCGTGGCCGACTCTTTGCGACCCATGGACTGTAGCCCACCAGGCTCTGCTGTTCATGGGATTTTCCTGGCAAGAATACTGAAGGGAGTTGCCATCTCCTCCTCCAGGGGATCTTCCCAACCCCGGGATCTAACCTGTGTCTCACCTGCATTGGCAGGTGAATTCTTTACCATTGTGCCACCTGGGAATTCCCTGGACAAAAACTAGAGCGATTTTAAATAACAGCAATCACTACTTCTGATAAGCAGGAGCAATTTCCCATATGTACAAGACTCCCAACTTTAAAACTGGAAGTTCTCGATATTCACATACAACTGACAATCTTGCAGATAAACAGGGAATCGCACTCACCATGGGTCTCGTCTTCAATCCATTTGTTAATTTTATGTCTGGTGTCTTCCACATCATTTGTAAAGTCAACTCTTTCCACTTTGGCATTATATAATTTCTTAGCACAGTCAATATAGTCCTATAAATATAAGTGATATACAGCTCTACAAGTAATAAACACAGTTTTTGTACTTACAAATCACCACCAACTAAGCACCATAGAAATACATATTTGAAATTGTCCCCTCACTTCCACCACCTTACTCAAGGACTACGTTCTGCCTCGAAGGTGAAGGAATAGGCTGGGAGGGAGGACCGGAGACCTTGCAGTCGAAATCGCGGAGCAAGCACACTGAAATGCGCTGGAGGAGGTCGGCAGAGCCCGCGGCTGACACCACCCCTTCAGCCGCACCCCTCTTTCTCAGCATAAATATTTCAGGAGCCTCCTACCTCTTGCCCCTTGTTTGTCTCATCCTTTTCCTACTGAAAAACTGTTCAAGAAACCTAGCAGATATCACCTTAATCAAGTGATCAAAGATAANGGAGGAGGTCGGCAGAGCCCGCGGCTGACACCACCCCTTCAGCCGCACCCCTCTTTCTCAGCATAAATATTTCAGGAGCCTCCTACCTCTTGCCCCTTGTTTGTCTCATCCTTTTCCTACTGAAAAACTGTTCAAGAAACCTAGCAGATATCACCTTAATCAAGTGATCAAAGATAACACTGTCAGCAATAGGATTAATCAAAACCCTGCCAGGGGGCAATAAGGACAATATGATGAAAATAAAACAACATCCATGATGTTTTGTATCAAATCAGATGGAGGAGTGATCTAAAGAAATGGTGATCACCATTTTGCAACATGTGTGTTAGCTGCTCAGTTCAGTTCAGTCGCTCAGTCGTGTCCATCTCTTTGCGACCCCATGAATCGCAGCTC
>SJYA01004278.1:0-36277 GCA_006410615.1 Neotragus moschatus
AAAAACGCATACTGAGTCCGTAGTAGTCTCATGATTGTGCTTTTCGTATTTCTGTAGTGTAGGTTGTAACTTCTCATTTCTGATTTTATTGGTAACTTCTTTCTCATTTCTGATTTTATTGATTTAGATGCTCTCCTTTATTTCCTTGATGAGTTTGGCTAAAGGTTTATCAATTTTGCTTATCTTTTCAAAGAACCAGGGTTTAGTTTTATTGATGTTTTCTGTTTTTCTTTTTTTTTTGACTCTCTTTCTTTTATTTCTGCCCTAATATTTATGATTTCTTTCCTGCTAACTTGGGTTATGTCTGTTCTTTTTTCTGTTCCTTTAGGTGTAGCGTTAGGTTGTTTATTTGGGATTTTTCTTGTTTCCCGAGGTAAGCTTGTATCTCTATAAACTTCTCCTTTAGAACAGTTTTTGCTGCATCATTTACTTTCAAAATAATACGATGGCTGGGATTTGCTTTAAAATAAAGGGCTCTTGAGGAACTGAGTGGATATCATGGGATTTCATTCATTGTACCATCCTCTACTTTAAGATTTTCATTGGTGAAACTTTAAATGAAAATAGCATTCTGAACATAAATATGGCTCAGAAGAGGTGAATTTCTGAAAAGTTATATAAAATGGGATTCTATATTAAACCTCATTTTCATTTTGTCTTTGTACATTAGAAATCAGTTCCTAGAGGGAAACAGAACACACACAGGGTGTCTGCAATCCGTTCTGGTTTTAATTCAGGGATTCAGCTGCTCAGCAAGCCCTCTAAGCCCATGACTGCTGAGGGAGACCACTTGTCCTTGCTCCCTCGGAACCCCATTCATAAAAAGACTTCTTGGTATGGAATATGATTGTCCTTTTAATCTGGCTCTGTCTTCTTTATCATTACTTTGAGCCAACTGCAGACCGTAGTGTCTCTGTGGATGGAAAAGAATGTTTCCCTAGTCCCAAGTGTTCAAGGGCCCTTTGAAAAGCCATCAACCTAGATTAGATTGGTCTGTGACCTCCAAGTGTCACTTGGCCAATTAGTGAAATAATTGGGATTCGAACCAGAGCCTCCAGACGTCCACTGCCCTGCACTCTACACTTTGCCATTATTTGGTGGGTTAAGTTCTATGTGTTGTTTCCCTATTTAATAAAGGGTGCCTGTATTCTTTGCTGAGATGCCAACGTGTTGTTTGAGAATAATTTATAGACCACTGTGCCTCTCTGGGTACCATTCACTAGCCAGATAACTAGTCCAAGGAAATGAACACAGCCTCCAGGGTCTGAGGAATATTAAACTGAGGATGAGGACATTTTGAATATTGATAATACTCATAAATATAGTGCTGGAAAGTTTGGAAAGCGTTTCACATAAATACACCCTCGCATTTGTTCCTCTTCACCATACCTGCTCTTCTCAGTGATGGAGTGGCTTGTCAAGTGAGACTGTAGTCAGGGTCTTCTGACTCCAGGGTACGTGCTCTCTCGTCTTTGTCACGCCGCCCTTTTCTTTCAACAGACATTGAAACTCATAACGTGTGATACCTCTAGATAATGTCAGTGACCCATCATTATTATAGCATAGACTGTTGCTATCACTGTCAACACCATCAACGTTATCAAATGAATCACGATTACTACTAAAGTCAATTTGGGACTTATTGTGTGTTGGTAGGAAACAGGATTTCTCATACTTAAAAACAATAGTCTAATACAAACCCTGTTATTGGCGTACATATGAAAATCTTACTAGCTATGGGAACTTGGGTAGAAATAAATACTTTCCCAAGGTCATAGCACTGATAAAGAGCTGAACCAGGATTTGAACCCAAGTGTGTGTGATGCCAGGGCTTGCTCTTGCTTTGACTCATCCACTGATTTTCACGAATTCATTCAATTAACGGGCATTTACTGAGCACCTAGTCCGTACCCAGTACTTTTAAGACACCAGGGATATATTTGAGAACAAGACAGACATGCTCTCTTGTCCTTAAACAGCTTAAGACTGGTGGTGTGAGACAGTTAAGATATTTTAAGGCAATGATGAGGAAATAAAACTGGGCGGTGTGACACAGAACATCTCAAGTGTGTGACTAGAGTGCTGATCGGGGGCTCCTCTGAGGACAGATACTACTTGAGTAGGTAGAGGAAACCCTGGAGAAGTGCATGGCAGTCCACTCCTGTATTCTTGCCTGGAGAGCCCCACGGGCCAAGGAGCTTGCTGGGTTGCAGTCCATGGGGCTGCAAAGAGTCAGACAGGACTGAGCGACTAAGCACAGCATAGACAGAGGGAACAAGGAAAAATTAAGCCCAATCGTGGGCGCTGGCTTGGTATGTCTGGGAAACAGGAAGACTACAGGCGAGGATGTGGAAGCCAATGGAAAGGGCAGGGTTGCCTATCCCACGGTGAGCATAGATTTGCAGTGAGCTCCTCCGTGGTGACGTGGGCATAGCTAGGGTAAGGAGTTAATGCCTTTGACCATGCAGTAGAGCTCACTGACCTGTGAGTGGTCTCATTGCTGAGAAGTTCCATTCCAGAGAAATGACATATTTCTCCAAGATTGCTGGCTCTCTCGTCTCAAAACTAGTAGGACAAGTGTAGGGGGAGACCTGGCTTGATGGCGGGAGTTGAAAACAATTTTAGGGTCTTTAGTGACATCAAGTGGAAGCAATGTCAACAGTATGATGTGGTTGCCAAAAGAGCTGCTACAGTCAGAAGCTTCCCTGAGGGATGAAGTATGGAGAGGTGTAGTGCCTGCCAAGTACAAGGAGGATGTTCCTGGGCCAAAAATGGAATGGGCTTCTTGGGATGCTGGTGCATTCCCTCCTGGTTGATGAGAAACTGTACTGCTCCTTGTTGGGAGTGTTGAGAGATGATTTAAGCCTGGGCTGGAAGTGGGGGAGGACTGGGTGATCTCTGGGTCTTCCAGCCTGCAGTCCTGAGGGTCTCATTGCTGGGGTGGCAGTCAGGGGTAATAGTGGTTAGCAGCAGTTTATGGGAGACGAAGGATCCAGAACCTAAATTTTGTTCCTGTCCACTTCACAGTCGAAGCCACTGGTCCCTCATGCCCTGACTTCTTGTTGCACTGTTACAGAGGTCACCAGTTCACTCTGGGATCCTGATTGTTCTCAGTACGGTCTTATTTGACGCATTTCTAGATTTTTTAGCTTCTTGGTACCATCTGTCTGGAATCACACTTTGCAGGCTGCTTCCTTGTCAGCAGTCTGCCTGCCTATCTCATAGCTTGGGAACTAGATGTATTCTCAGTGACTTGCTGTACTTAAAATTTTTGCTTGACGTGGTCACCAGAGGTACCGTATAGCCTCTGTGGAAGCCAGCAAAAGCCTTAGAACAGAGGCTTCAGTTGTCATCTCACAGGAAGAGCGTCGTGGCCTTCAATATAAGGTGTATTAGAGTCGCCTCTGGGTTGTGATCCCTTTGTCATTGGGCTCTGTTTGCACAGCCTTGGACACCTCTTTCAACATCTCTGGGCTCCAGTTCTTTTATCTCTAAACCAGTTGATGGTTTTAGAGCAGTGGCTGTCTGTAGAGCCCAATCCAACTCTGAGATCGTTCAGAAGTGTTCTTTGCCCATGCTTTGCACCATCAGAAACGTAATTGGACTTTTAGACAGGCTCTGACTTCTCAAAACTTGCCATCAGAGCCCTTCTGGCATGGGTGCACATTTGAAAGACAGGCACCCAGTACATTATTGAACAGTCTGTAGGTGTGATGAAGATGTCACATCTGGAAAAGGGATGTGTGCTTTTTTCTTTTCACTACTTAGGTTAAATCATTTGACTTAAGAACTCCCTCCAGTATAGGCATGCATACACCATAGGCTGAGTATATTAGCAGTTTAAGTGTGTTGGGGACATGAATGCAGTTGTCCTCGGTATCCATGGGTGATTGGCTCCAGGAGCCCCCCCCTCCACCCCTCCCTCATACTAAAATCTGAGAATGCTCAATCCCTTATATCAAATGGCATAGTCCCGCGGTTGGTGGACCCTGTGGTTGGTGAAGGGCTGACTATAATAGCAGTACTTTAGACACACTATTTATATTCTCTATAAAAACTCTGCAGGTGAGTTGCTATAATTTCCAGTGAAAAGATGAGTGAATTCAAAGAGGTGAAATAGCCTCCTGAAGGTCCGTTTTGTCGGACATTGCTGTTGGTGCTTTTTCTGACATGTGGGCTGCTGCTTAAACAGGCCTGCCAGTCGGTGGGTGTACTGGGCAGGGGAGATGGGGATAGGGTCACTGGAGGAGGCAAGTTGACAGGATCCAAAGTGCAGGACCTTGGTGTCTGGAGATGGGGGGAAAGGAAGCTGACCCCTTTCCTCTCCTCCCCATGGCCTTGTGGGGAGGTGGACTTGGGGTAGCCTTGCTTCCTATAGTAAGCACGGTTGTTGGGCAGGACTGGAGGCAGTCCAGGAATGACCCGGTTGGCAGGACATTTGTGCACCAGGCCTACGGAAGTGCCTGGTGTCCCTGTGGAGGCCTGCCAGCCTTGCGTTGGAGTGTGTTTGGGACTCGGGCTGCTGAGGAGACTGTCTCTGCTCGGTTATCCATGCTTCATCTCTTAGGAGGGAGACAGCTGCAGGAAAGTGCCTGACTCTGGTTGCCCCTGAGCACCCTTCTTGTGTGGGAGAATAATATGACAGAGGGCTTGAAAACTCGGAGCTCACAGAGAATATTTCAAGTAGTGAGGTGGAATATATGTTCCCTTTACTCATAGTCTTACCTGAAGGTAGCACAGTGTTTGGCACATAAACCATTACTTGATTTGAATGGGAAGAACTGTCTATCATTCGTCATAAACCCCAGTGTTGGAAGAGGCCACGTTGCTGTCTAGCGGGACAGGATCACCCTGCTTTGCTGAGTATCAGCCGCAGTTCACCCAGAGAAACAGACCAGTTGGAAAGAGAGAGGTGTATGAAGAGACTTATAGCTGGGAACTGGCTTAGGTGGCTGTGGGCGCTGTTAGGCAAATCCAGCATTTTAGGGCAAGCTCTCAGACTGGAGCTCTTGGGCATGGACTGAAGCTGCTGTCCTCTGGCAGAATTTTTCTTCATGGACTTCTCAGGCCAATTTAGATTGCTGAGGATAATCTTGAAGTCAACTGATTATGGATATTAATCATTTCTACAGAATGTGTTTACAGCAACACGTGGATTAATGTTTGATTGGATGACTGGGTACTGTAGCCTGGCCAGATTGACATATTAAAACCCCTATCACAAAAACTGTTCTATTTGAAACTGTTCTATTTGAAAATTAATCTGGAGAGTTGGGTTCATCCGTGGTAGCCCAGCTTCCTGTTCCACAACCCTCCCTGCTGGGATATAATCATCAGGTCTCAAGAAAATTCCACAGGTCTCACTTAGACCTGTCTACCCAGACCGTCATGTTCTTGAACTTTTGTTATATTTGTTTGTACTTCTGCTTTATAAGTATGCTTCAGTCTTCTTTTGCATATCCATGACCTTTGGAAGTCATGGAACTTGGAAGTTCTTGCAGGAGTAGGGGGGTACCTTCTGCTGCATTTGACTGTTTTTGATCTTAATCCATGCTGCCATGTTCTAAGTGGCTTCTCAGTGAACGATGCCTGACTTCTGAGGCCCAGAATGGCCAAGATTCTCTCCTCATGGGAGAAAAAGCAATTTGTTTTGTTTGTGCACCAGATATATTTTCAAGTGCCCACTGTGAGCTGGGGATTTTTCTATGTACTGAAGATGTAACAGTGAACAAGACAAAAAACTACCCTGCTCCTTTGGAGCTTTACCAACTGTCATGGGTGTTGGGGGTGTGGGAAGAGGGAAGGAGGGTCACAATGAATAACTGTACGAATGAAATGAACTAGCTAATGGCAGAGGGTGCTAAGTGTGTTGAGGAAAACAAAGCAGGGTACTGTGACGCTAAATTTTGTTGGTTACTTTCTGAGTAACCAAGTAATAACTTCCACGTTGCATGATGTTGGGCAAATTCATCTCTTTGAGCCTGAGATTTTCCACCTTGGATAAGAAACCGTGAGATGGACTTCCCTGGTTGTCCAGAGATTGGGAGTCCACCTGGCAATGCAGGAGACATGGGTTCAGTCCCTGATCCAGGAGGATTACACATACCACAGGACAGCTGGGCCCATATGCCACAACTACTGAGCTCTCACACTGTAGAGCCCTTTGCCACAACTGTTGAAACCCATGCATCTAGGACTTGTGCGCCGAAACAAGAGATGCCACTGCAATGAGGGGGAAAAAAAAAACCCAAATCTCGGAGATGTGCGGAGTCTGAACCACCTGTGGTGGGAGCCATTGTAAGTTTTTGGCAAGAGGTTCTAGGAAGATGAGTTGTCTAGAAAAAACCTTTTGAGGTAGTTGGAGCTTTGTTCCTGAGTGTGGTTTGTTTTCCAGCAGCATCAGTAATTGGAGATCTTGTTAGATGCAGACTCTCAAGCCCCGTTTCAGACCCTCTAAATCAAATCCCTAAGTGACTTGCTTGTATGCTAAAGTTTGAGGAACACTGGAGTGAAAGAGGCTGAGGGCAATCCAGAAGGCTACTGGAGCACTTTTGGTGTAAAGTTTTAGATTCAGAAAAGAAATGGAGAGGAAAAAAGAAAATGGATTCAGCAGGTTATTTTGGCTGATTTTATCCTGGTTGAGGTCATTCTGTGAAGAATTGACCTTTAAGAAATGGACTCATTACCAAAATTGCCAATAGTGGGAGGTATGAGGTTTAAAATACTGAGCACTTGAACTGGACTCTACATATAGGACGTTTCTTCCTGGGTCCCAAATCCCTTCCAGATGTCGAATATACAGGGTAGCAGGTTGTTTGGGAAGAAGTCACAGTCGGCCTTTATCATAAAGGGTATTCAAGTCACCGTTGCTGGATGTGTCAGCCTGTTGCTTCAGGAATTTTGCCTTTACAGATCGAGTCCCGGACTCTGGGCTCTTGAGCCCTGGCCTCTGAAGTGTGTGCTCTGGGTCACAGCCGCTGTCACCTTCTCCAGAAGCTAGGGGATGGTTCCCCTTTGTGTGCAGGTCACTGCGTCACGGTCTCCCTGTTTAGCTGTGACTCCTAGGACTGTTGCGTGCTAATCCTTTTGTAGGTTGGCTGCTTCTTGATGCCCTGTGGGAGACTCCGTGATCCTCTCTCTCCAGTGTTTCCAGCACGGATCGCTCCCTAGTAAAATTGTATGGACAGCTATCCATTCACGCGATCGACATTCTTGTGTACTTTATCCCCCAGAGGATGAATCTTTCCTCCTCAGGTTTCTTCTTTTGTCTTTCCTGGAATCCATCACTCTAAGGGTGTTTACATCATTCAACGCTTGCTTTGTATTGGGCATTGTTCATGTTCTGTATTTACTGCAGCTACAATTCAGAAAAGATCTTGGCTGAGCTGGCAACTTAATATGATAGACTTGTATTATGTCACCTTGGAATCAGTCCTAGTTAGGGACAGTTGTGAACGCT
Source organism: Neotragus moschatus (assembly GCA_006410615.1). NCBI lineage: Eukaryota > Metazoa > Chordata > Mammalia > Artiodactyla > Bovidae > Neotragus > Neotragus moschatus. Next base: position 7,460 of record SJYA01004278.1, read on the forward strand.
TTGAGGTTTTCTTTCAAAAATAGTGTATTCCAGAGATGACATACACGGAAAAGACAACTCGGCAGGCAGAGGACAGGTACGGTTTCTGATTGAACATCTTAGCATTAGGATTTATGGACTTTACCAATTCAGGATGAGTGGGTGTCTTAGAAGTGACCACGGATGACGCACACAGCTCCACTTGCCCCTTTCCTCTAGCAGCCTCTTTTAACAGAGGCTCAGAGACATTTCCCTCTATATTTTTTGATGCTTCTACATAGATCTGTGGGCTCTTTTTGGGAGAGCCCAAGAAGAGCTTGTTCCATTAGCTTTGAAACAAGAGGCAGCCTTTGTTCAACCTGAATCAGAGTTAAGCCCATTTCATTTTTTAAGTTATTTGAGCTCTCATGAAGCTTCTTGTAGATACATATACAGAGGGAGTAAGAGCAGAGTTAAAAGTGCCTCTGTGGACAGTTAATTCATTTTCTAGCGTATAATCTAATAATCAGAAAAATGCTGGCTTTGGTGTCCTGGGGATAGGAGCTCATTTTATGCATTTTGTTCTGTTTGCATTGGCTGTGTCTTCAGATCCTGCAAGTTTCCATATATCAGTGCTCTTTATCAGATTAATGTAGGCAGTAGTGACTAGGTGCATGTGATTTCATCTGCTGTTGCCTAATGGATTGTAGTCTGTGTCTGACACTTGACTGCCGACTTCTTGGTAGCTATTTTTTTTAAACTGAATTCTTGCCAGGTAATTTACCATGAATTTTTCTTTCTGTAGACAGGGAGGCATTTTGTTTGAGAGGAAGGGAGGGAGACAAAGGGAAGCCCGGGGACATATCAAGACCCTGGCAGCTCAGAGCCTTGCACCTTGTGGAATGCCAGCTAAGACTCTCCACCGAGACTGCCCACCTTAGTCCTCCTGGCCTTTCAGGCATGTTGTTGAGCCCACTGGTGAGTGAATGTGCCACTGTTCTCCCGGAATAAAGAGGGACTGGTGCCCTGAATACACCTTGTCTGGCCACAGCTTGGAGACCTTTTAGTTCTCTTTCGACTAAGGGTCCTACTGTGAGTACTTGTTGAGGCTGTATCGTTCCAGCCCCTCCAGGAAGGTAGGTGCCGGGAAGACTGCCTGGCACACGTGTAAGTGTGTGTGTACAAATACAGAGGGCCTTCCATCATCTAGGGACCTTAGAGACCGGTCACGGCTTCTTGCCATCTGATGATGGAGAAGCCCTCATTCTTCTTTTTGCACTTTTGTCTCTACTTTCTAACACATCAGCCAGTGAACTTATCTCCTGGGTACATCTCGTTGTTCTTCATAAAATTGTTAGGAGAAGATAATGGCTAAAATGATTGTGAGATGTTTCCTCAATACCAGTTGCTTAGCAGGTGCTGTGTACTGTGATATTACAATTTTTTTTTTTTTTAAAGAAAAACCTCTCCAGCCTCCATGCTTTTTCTTTCATGGTTAACCAGTGTTTGTAGAGCCCTTATGTGTACCCATCATTTTTTGAATAGATATGCTAGTCAATTGATAGTTTTCAATTTTCTCCATATGTACTAAGCACTCACTGTGTGTCCAGGGCTGTGCAAGAGATTGGGGTCAAAGTGGGGGTGAGTGTCTGTTCACTGGGGATGAGTCAAAACTTTGCTCCGGGAGGACCCTGGGTTCTTTTGAGTTGTAGATCCTGTGAAAATCTAATGAGCGTTTTGGCTTCTCTCAGAAAACTGCTCATAAGCAGATGCCTTAGCATAGTACTTTAAGGGGCCCATGGAATCCGTGAGAAAGTCCATGAGATTCCTGCAACCCCAGCATAAGAGCCACATGTCCCGATGACATGACAGGCCACTTAAAGAGGTTTGCCATCAGGTTTGTCATCCTGTGCGTTTTGGGAGGTAGAAGTACTAATTTCTGGACCTTCATAGTGTATGTTCTTTTTAAAAGAAACTGGATCATTTCACAGTCATAATAAGCTGAAGAGGGTCTTCTTGGGGACCATGGACGGAACTTATTCCAGTAGCCTGTGAGGAAGAGCACTGAGAGGTTGGCAGCAGGGCATCCTGGTGTTCCGGAGAGGCCTTTACCTGCCTCCACCCTGGCAGTGGAGTCCGGGAGCTCCGTGTCTGGCACAGGCAATGAGGAGCCTGGCTAACTGGGAAGCATTTACTCTGCAGCCAGAACTGTGCAGGCAGCAAGCCCATGTGTCTGTGTGTCCCTGGGGATGGTGTCGGGATGCCCCTGCTTTTGCCTGTTTCTCTAAAGCTGAGCTATCTGCTGGGTTTATTCCATACTCCACAAAAGCCAAGAAACAAAAGGCAACACATGGCAGAAAATAAGCAGAGGTGTACTTCTGCGTTCATTTTTATTTAAAAAATGCCAACATGATGGGAGTTCAGTCAGTTTATGGAAAGTAGTAGGAACCTACTTGGATGACCTTTGTTTTCTGGCTTTATTAAAATTTATAGGAGAGTCTTCCTAATCCTTTATGCAGCTATAGCTTGCTCTTGGATCCTGGAGTACTCAACAGCTGGAGCAAAGGAATCTCTGTCTTGTCTTTATGAAATATTGAAGGGTAGCAAAAGGTATTCACGTCAGATGAGGGGATTTATGGAGGTCCTTGGAATTGCCTGGATTTGCCCTCGGAAGACTTGAAGAGTGAAACATATTGGGGAGCCTTGGCTTGTTGAAAGGAAAACGGATGGCATGGGGGAGGCAGAGAGATGGTAATAATGGGCATATGGCCAGAGTGACTAAAGTCAACCTAGCCTATGAGTAATAGGATGTCTCCTGTGCTGCCAGAGCGACTGTAAACTTTTTAAGAAAGCAATTTGATTATATATCTGTATATGATACATACACATATGTGTTTGTATATATATATATGACAGTGCTTCCACATTTCATACCCTTTAACCAAATAATCCTAAATCCTAAATTTAGGATTTAACCTCCTAAATCCTGCTTTAGGAGATCTGTCCTAAAGAAATAGCATAAGTATGGTAAAATCTTTTGGGCAGTACATCTTTATATTCAGTGCAGTTTTATTTGTAATAGTGAAAAGTAGAAAGACAGCTTAAGTGCTCAAAATTGAGGAATCGCTAGGCAAGTGACAGTTCATTCAAATGATGGAAATTTGTACAGCCATTAAGCTTGTTTATGAATAAGGAAGCACAGAAAAAATTGCGAATCTGATGCAGGAGACAAGGAGAGAGCGGTTTCAGTTTTTTCCTCCCTTTTTGGGAGCATAGTTGCTTTACAGTGTTGTGCTAGTTTCTGCTGTACACAAAAGTGAATCAGCTGTACATACACATATATCCTTCTAATGTGTATTTCTTCACATTCTCCATGTATAATTCTTCCCAAAAGTGTTTCTTACTCTTTCCCACTGCCAAATGCGGCCCTTGGCAGTCTGTTGCCCCTCAGACGCTTGTACAGGGGTTGGTGCTGTCTTCTCATCCTGCTGTTTCTCTCTTTGGGACGCTGGTTCTGAAAAGGCCCCCTGTGCTGTGATTTCGCATCTACCCACATCTATGTAGAGCAAGATTTGTCATGAGGAGTTCGGCCAGATGGTCACTGCAAAGCCATGTCGGGGTGAGGATATACCTTCTGCCAAAGAACCTGGGACGTTAGAAATTCATTTGGAAAACTGCATCTGAGGGGGCTAGACTGATCAGTTCTGAGTCTGAGAGACTATTTAGCCCCATCTCTTCATTTTGCGGATGGGAAAACATAGGCCAAGTAAGGTGCCCCAGATCTCACAGCTGCTAGTGATAGTGGCATCCCCCTTTAAAGAGACTGTGGAGGACAGTGACTTTCCTATTTATTTGCTGCGTGACTTTGGCGAAAAATCTGAGTCTCAGTGGGTGCATTTGTAGACTGAGGTTGTATGAGGTGTTTAGCACCATGTCTGCCATATACCGAGCCACCAGGGCTCCCCAGATGGCTCAGTAGGTAAAAATCCAATTACAGGAGACATGGGTTCCATCTCTGGGCTGGGAAGATCCCCTGGGGTAGGAAGTGCAACCTATGTCAGTATTCTTGCCTGGAGAATTACGTGGACAAAGGAGCCTGGTGGGCTGCAACCCATAGGGTCGCAAAGAGTTGGACACAACTGAAGTGACTGAGCACGCAGCACACTGTCATATATTAAGGGCTCAGCAAATGTTAACCATTATGAAAAATAAAGATATGAGTGACAGTGGAATTCAGTAATCATTACTTTTTATTGTTATTATGTCAGAGAGAGGACTCTTCTCTTATTGTTTGGGCCTTCGTAGAAATTATAACCCTCACCTCCTTGGAGATGTGAGATAATTGTTTCAATAATGTCCCCACGTGGGGGACATAAAGCAATATTGAATGTTTGCAGTTGAAGTGGAATAATTTGCTTCTAAGTCCGTTTGCAATGAACACATGAGAATGCAGGTGAACGGTGAACCTCTGTTTCAGAATAGCCTAAAAGCTGGTATGTATCAACAGATAGGATGATAGGATGATTACAGTAATTACAAATGACTCCTTCACTTTATAGAAGAATTAATTTCAAAGTATATTTAAGTAGAGAAGCTCCTATTGAGTATTATAAGATTATTCATTGACAATTTCCCCTCATACAATGATAAGCAAAATGAAAACTCTGTAAAGCAAGACATATGCAATCTGTTGTTGAGATAAAATTCTCTTCTAATGACACAAGAAATATTCAGAAACAATGCTTTCAGGTGTCATCAGTGTTTAGAAATCCTAAACATTGGTGGGCATATAACAATGGAAATTAATTTTTATTCCACACAGATTGTCAATAAATCTTGAATTGAATTAATGGTAAGAGTAGAGAACTCTCTAGAAACCAAGATCATATTGCATTCTGCATGTCTTTGGGAATTGTGTTTTAAGAACTCTTTATTATGATAAAAGCCCCAAATATGCAAAAATAGGATATATAATGAATCCCCAATACTTATTGCTCAGATTCAATCATTTTTAGCATCTTGCCATATTTGCTTTATTTATACCCTACTTCCTTCATTTTGAAGTAGTTTCATGGAATAAACTGTGGAAAATTCTGAGAGAGATGGGAATACCAGACCAACTAACCTGCCTCTTGAGAAATCTGTATGCAGGTCAGGAAGCAACAGTTAGAACTGGACATGGAACAACAGACTGGTTCCAAATAGGAAAAGGAGTACATCAAGGCTGTATATTGTCACCCTGCTTATTTAACTTATATGCAGAGTACATCATGAGAAACGCTGGGCTGGAAGAAGCACAAGCTGGAATCAAGATTTCCGGGAGACATATCAATCACCTCAGATATGCAGATGACACCACCCTTATGGCAGAAAGTGAAGAGGAACTAAGGAGCCTCTTGATGAAAGTGAAAGTGGAGAGTGAAAAAGTTGGCTTAAAGCTCAACATTCAGAAAATGAAGATCATGGCATCCAGTTCCATCACTTCATGGGAAATAGATGGGGAAACAGTGGCAACAGTGTCAGACTTTATTTTTTGGGGCTCCAAAATCACTGCAGATGGTGACTGTAGCCATGAAATTAAAAGACGCTTATTCCTTGGAAGAAGTTATAACCAACCTAGATAGCATATTCCAAAGGAGAGATATTACTTTGCCGACTAAGATCGTCTAGTCAAGGCTATGGTTTTTCCTGTGGTCATGTATGGATGTGAGAGTTGGACTGTAAAGAAGGCCGAGCGCCGAAGAATTGATGCTTTTGAAGTGTGGTGTTGGAGAAGACTCTTGAGAGTCCCTTGGACTGCAAGGAGATCCAACCAGTCCATTCTGAAGGAGATCGGCCCTGGGATTTCTTTGGAAGGAATGATGCTAAAGCTGAAGCTCCAGTACTTTGGCCACCTCATGCGAAGAGTTGACTCATTGGAAAAGACTCTGATGCTGGGAGGGATTGGGGGCAGGAGGAGAAGGGGACGACAGAGGATGAGATGGCTGGATGGCATCACTNCGAAGAATTGATGCTTTTGAAGTGTGGTGTTGGAGAAGACTCTTGAGAGTCCCTTGGACTGCAAGGAGATCCAACCAGTCCATTCTGAAGGAGATCGGCCCTGGGATTTCTTTGGAAGGAATGATGCTAAAGCTGAAGCTCCAGTACTTTGGCCACCTCATGCGAAGAGTTGACTCCTTGGAAAAGACTCTGATGCTGGGAGGGACTGGGGGCAGGAGGAGAAGGGGACGACAGAAGATGAGATGGCTGGATGGCATCACTGACTCGATGGGCGTGAGTCTGAGTGAACTCCGGGAGTTGGTGATGGACAGGGAGGCCTGGCGTGCTGCGATTCATGGGGTCACAAAGAGTCGGACACAACTGAGCGAATGAACTGAACTGAATGGAAATCGTGAGATCACGTTGTTTCACCACTGCATACTTGAATGTAAATCTCCACAAAATGTAGACTTTTCTTACACGTTCAAGACAGTTAGCAAAATAAATCCTTATACCTGGCCCTTTGTTTGCTTTCTCCAGTTGTCTTCAAATATGTTTACTCTTGCTGGAATCAGGACAAGTGCGGTCCGAGTGTTACAGTGGGTTGTTAGGGCTCAGGGCTCCTGTCTAGGGTAGTGCCCCCCCTTCTTTTCCCTGTGACTTTGAAGAAACTGGCTCAGTTGTCTGGTAGCATGTCCCACGTACTGGAATGTTTTTGACAATCTTTAGGAGATATTGATATATTCAGTGTGTTAAATAAATTTATAGTTGTTTATTTTGGCATTCATATTGTATCATATTTAATAGGGATGTGCTCTGCAAAGCGGTTCCTGTGTCCTTTTGACTTGACCCCATTTGTTTTTTTTCTCTCCCCGCCTCACCCCCCGCTTTAGTTTTTATAGCCTCCATACTTAGTGGTACATCAAGATATCCTAAGCTGATCTATGTATTTCTTAGCCTAGACCCAGAACCAACCCTGCCTTCAAGGAGCTCTATTCTTTTTAATAGAGGAGAAATTTAGAGACTGGGGTTTGGGTGTTGGGGGTACTCATTGCTGGCTTTGAGGCTTTTTCAATGTTAGAATTAGGAAGCTTTTTATTTTTGAAAAAATGCTATTCTTTCCATTGATAATGAACATTACAGGATTTTAACTTCTTTAATTTTATACTTGCATATTTTTCTTTTCATTGAAAATCTTGGTTCCTCTTTTGTCTTTTCTTAGAGTGTACATATAGAATAGTTTTTAAAATATCAACATTGCTATTGATAATAGTACTGAATAAGGTTTGATTCATCACAGTTCTCTTTTCCTTAGACTATATTCCATCAAGTGTTTGTTGAAGTACTGTGTTCTAAAAGCCATCGAAATATTGATTTTCTTTGTATGTTTGTATTGCCAACTTGAGATATTAGGTTCATTTGTTTCAATTTATTCAATTAAAAGATTAATTGTATTTTTTTCTGAGTAGGTAAAACATACGATTCCAAATTCAAAGCTCTTAACATGGTATATTCAGAGATATCTACATTCTGTCTTCTGTGCTCCCTCCTCCTGTATGTAAGCATTGTTGTTAGATTTTGGTAATCTTCAGTGTTTCTCTTTTACAAGTGTAAAAGCATTTTCATCCTTTCCCTAAATCCATACCTGAAAGAGGCATATTATATTCACTATTTTGCATATTGGTTCTTATTTTGAATTAATGTCAAACAGAATAACTGCAAAAATAGGACAAAGAACTCCAATGTACCCTTCACTTAGCTCCTCCCTTCTCCCCTTTTCCCCTCCTATCCATCCATCCATCCATCCATATCCACATTATCCTGTCTACAGATTTTATTCACATTTTACCACTAATATCTTTTATAGCGAAATGAAAAAAATATGTTCTAGCCTGGGATCTGATCCAGGATGGTGTAGTATATTTAAGTCGTTATCTCTTTAGCCTTCTTTAATCTGGAGTAGTTCCTCAGTTTTTCTTTGTCTTTCATGATCTTGACGTTTTTTGAGACTACAGACTGGTTTGCAGATGTCTTTTGTTTGAGGGTTGCCTGATTGTTTCCTCGTGATTAGATTCAGGGTTAGCATTTGGGGCAGGAGCACCACGGAAGTGCATCATACAAGGAGGCACAGGTGTTGGGGCTTTTTTTCATTACTTGTGATGTTGACCTTGATCACTTGGTTAGTTTCTACCTTTTTTCTTCATGTTTTTTGTTCATTCAGCAATGTATCTTTGCAATTATCCATGTAATTATGTGGGTAAATCAGCTGTGCAAGTATCTGCAAGTATTCTTATCCTTTTTTTAAAGAAAATTATATTTTTAATTGGCTGAGAATTGCTTTACTATATTGTGTTGGCTTCTGCCTACAATGGCGTGAATTAGCCATAAGCATACTTATGTCCCCACCCTCTTAAACCTCCCCGCTCCCCCTGCCACCCCATGCCACCCCCTCTAGGTTGTCAGAGAGTACTGCGTTGAGCTCCCTGTGAGTAGAGGGAGTGACTTCTCATTAGCTATCTGTTTTATATATGCTTAGGTATATGTTTTAATGTTTCAGTTCGTCCCGCTTTCTCCTTCCCTGACCATGTCCAAAAATCTGTTCTTTATTCCTGCCCTGCAAATAGGTTTATCAGTACCATTTTTCTAGATTCCATATACATGCATTAATATATGATATTTGTTTCTCTTTTTCTGACTTCACACTGTGTAACAGACTCTAGGTTTATCCACCTTACTGGAACTGACTCAAAGTCATCTCTTTTTATGGTTGAGTAATATTCCAATGTACGCATTTTACAGCTGTAAAGTTTCTATCCTGATGAACATTGTTTATTTAACTCGGATAATTTTTGTCTTTTGCTGTTACAAGTGGTGTCAGAATGAATAACCTTAGGCATAAGTAATTTAATAATTCGACCACTTTTTTTTTTTCAGACAGCAGAGCAGGCGGTGGGGTGAGGGTGAATTCCTTGAAGTGGGATTTGAGTCAAAGAGTAACTGCATATGGATTTTCGATGAGTTTTGCCAGGCTTTTCTCCATAAAGTCTGTACCATTTTACATTCCCATCAGCAGTGATTGTTTCTGTAGCCTGGCCAACAATATATAGTCAAGCTTGGATTTCTGCTAATCTGATAAGTGAGAAATAGTATCACTATATAGTTTTAATTTGAATTTCTTTTTATTTTGAGTGAGGTTGAGCATCTTTTTCTTTGTATAAGGATCACTGGCATTTGTTTTTCAATAAACTATTCATGTCTTTTACCGTGTTTCGATCAGGGTTTTGGTCTTTCTTCTCAACATTTAGGAACTCGTTGTGTATTAGAGATATGATCGCTTCGTGATCCGTTGCAAATATTTTTTATACTTTGTCATTTGACTTTATATTGCTCTCCCCTGCCCTACCTAGCCACATACAGCTTTTTATGTTTGAAAAATTTTTTAAAAGTCAAAAGAATGTACGCATTATACTCTGTATATACTACTGTATATAATACAGTATAGTATATAATATATATATTTATAATTATATATAATATAGTATAGTATAATAGTTCTATACTCTGTACCTAATTTCATCAGTTTTAATAATTTTGCCATTTTTTAAATATCTTTACATACACAGTTTTGTTGTTTCATTTGAAAGTAAGTTGTAGAAATGGACACTTTGTCACTAAATACTTAAGATATATGTCCCAAAAATAAGGATAAACTGCAACAACGTTGTCATGTGGAAGACAATGAGCAATAATTTGTTTATGGTAGTTTTTACTTTTGCTGTGCTTTTATATAGTTTATTATATAGTTTATATGCCTTGGTTACATTTATCAGTCTTCTATTTTAATGCTTCTGGATTTTGAAGCAGAGTAAGATTTTTCTTGAGGAATGTGAAGGAATTCACCTGTGTTTTCTTTTAGTACTTCATTGGGTGGCTTTATTTTATTTTTTTAATTTACTTCCGATCTCTCTTTTGATTTGGTATTTATCCTAGTATATAGAATGAAATACAAATCTAATTTCATATTTCTCTAAGTGCATTCTGGTTGTCCCAGCACTGTTTATTATTAAGGAAACATCCCTCCACCATGAAAATACTGCCTTTATTATGTACCTCATTTCTCTGTGCCCTTGGGGATTTTTTTGTCTTCTGTATTATTTTTCATTGTCTGTCTTTGGGGATATATTCAGTTAGTTGAATTGTTATTTCGGTTCATTCAGTGATCTATTCTCATATGGTTTCATTCTAATCATGGAAGTATTCATTTCTTGTACATATTTACAAAAAGTTTATCATACCAGAATTAAATATTCAGTGTTATTCTAAATACCGATGATTTTCTTCCTCATTATCCAATATCACTGAATGAAAACCCTCAAAAATATTTGTCTTCCAAAGCAAAGTTTATTTGTAGCTTTTTGTTTGTAATCTTTCTTTAAATGGTGCAGGTTTTCCTATTTTTTCACTATTTTGAAAATTCTTTATCTCCTTCTTTACAGTATAGATATTTGAGTATCTTCTGTTTATAAGGTAATTTAACCAATCCAATATAGTGTATAAATTGTACAAACAGGGAAAAACTTACTCCACATTCAACTCTTGCTTCTCTTTATTATTTGAAGAAATCATTTAAAACTGAATAATTGCTGAACTCCTGGGGATCAGCTGCCAGTCTGTGATGCCAGCCTGGGGTTTCCCTGTCACCTGATTATTTGGCGGCTGGCTGTCTAGTCATCTAAGGGTGGGTGCTGATGAAGTCACTGATTTTCTTTCCCAGTCTTAGGAGGTTCTTCTTTGGCCCTGATAACCCCTGGCTTGAGTTTACCCTTTACTCTGCACACAGGGATTGATGAAGTTGTGAAAGTGCTAAATGTACTGATTTTTATGGATATCCTTTAAAAAAAAAATTTATTGATGTGTTTTTGTCTGTGCTGGGCCTTGGTTTCTGAGTGGACTTTTTCTCTGGTTGTGGCGAGCGAGGGCCCCTCTGGTTACGGCGTGCGGGCTTCTCATTGCTGTGGCTTCTCTTGTCGCGGAGCGTGGGCTTTAGGGTGCTCGGGCTTAGTTGCTCCGCAGCATGTGTGATCGTCCCAGATGGGGGATCAAACCCGCACCTCCTGCGCTGGGAGGCAGCTGCTTTACTGCCGAGCCACCAGGGAAGCCGTGTTTGAGTGTTCTGGTCATCTCACGCCGAGGTGAAGTTTGGGTCTTCATCTAAGCGTTTCTCTGTGTTGTCTTTTTTCGTGTGTGAAACTTCCTTCAAGCTCAGTTTCACCTGTGATTTGAGCATTCTAGCTCTCTGTGCTCTTTCCTCAGAATTCTGTCTTCTCGTTTGACCCATGGTCACACACGCCTTGAGTCACTGTATAACTGTTTTTTCTAGCTCTTCTTCCCCTGGTTGAATAAGCTGTGCTGTTTGTCACCGGACGTCTTTTTTTTTTTTTTTAATGATTAGCCGTTATTGCTCACTAGTCCACAGTGTATATACCTTGTACTCTGCTCGACCAGTCCTGTTACTGCCACAAATATGCCATACGCCTTCCTACCTCTGTGTCATGTCTACTGTTTCCCTGCCTGGAATGTCTTCTCTTTCCACTTCTGTGTATCTGTTATCCTAATGAGTGAGTTAGCTGCTTAGTCGTGTCTGTCTTTGCGACCCCATGGACTGTAGTCCGCCAGGCTCCTCTGTCCATGGGACTCGCTAATAGGCTCAGCTCAAATGCTACGTCCTCGGAAGCTGTCCCTGAGGAGTATTTCTCAAGCAAGATGCACGTGACTTCTGGCACTTGCTGAAAGCTCTGTTCTTTACAAGGATAGGAGGAATAGACCATTAGGCTGTCTCTCCGTGGTTTGCATCAGGGTATGGCATTGTCCAAGGCAGGAAAGAGGTCTTTCCAGAGGCTCCTTTTTTGTTGAGCATGAGCAATCCTCTCGTCCTGGATCTTCAAACCAGGCTCTGAGGTCAACTTAACAAGGGAGGTACCAAATTGGTTTTATTAGTATAAACCCAGCACCTTGTGCAGTGCCATAACGTTTGCTGATCATTAGAATCACTTAAGGAATTTAAAAAAAATGTTGGGTCTCAGGACCCACTCTGAGCCTAACAGATAAAAATTTTATTGATTGAGGTCAAGTAGGTCTGATGTTTGGCATCTACAGATTTAGCCTGTCTTCATCTTTTAATAATAGAAAATCGAGACTTAGGGAAATGGATGTGTAAAAGACTAGTTATGAGTGAAGCCATGCTTCCCCAATTTTTTTTACCGTTTTTCTGCACCCAGAGGAGTTTCCCCTTCAGTCTCTGTGGCGGGGCTCAGTGAGTACATTGGGAAGCGTGGCCCGTCAGGACTTACGTGTATTTTGTATTTGGGTGAATGGTTGATGCTTGAAGTGCACTAGATGTGGGGATTCGAGAGGTCTTTGGGGGCTCTCAAAGCAGTGAGGAGGCAGATCTATAACCAAATAACTTTCTTAAAATGTTGCTGATTCTCTGACAAGTGACAGGGCACAGCACAGCATAAAAAGCACAGTAGGATTTATTATGGTCTTCATTATATCACCTGCCAGAAACAAGTAAATCTGTGACTTTCCATGGAAGGAGGCTTCTAATTTAGATTTTCCTTTAGATCAACCTGTTTAACCAATGTCCTTGTGAGGACGTTTGCCTGGGAGTTTGGAAAGTTTTCAGAGGTGATTTGATTTAGCTGCTGTCCAAGCTCAGCAGAACCGTGCTTTTTATGGGCCTTTTGGACTATTCTGTGGGCTCTGGCATTACCCAGCGGCATCTTTTTTTATTGTAATTAAGATAAGGGCAGAAAAAACACCAGGAAGGGAGTTAGAATCTCTTTTAATTCTTGAATTGCTGTGAAACTTTGGGCAACTATTCACATTTCTCCAATCCTCAGTCTTCTTACCTGAGATATAGAAGTAGCAATGTTGTCTGCTTGTATTGTAGGATTATTGGTGGGGTCGAATGAGATAATGTGTGAAAATGTTTTGAAAACTGTAAGCTGTACAGTGTAGTCCATTGTGGCTGTTGAGAAATCTAATTTGGCGGCAGTGGCGTGAGTGTGTGTCCCAGACACACTGGCCCCAGGGTGTGCATGGAAAGGTGGGCTGAAACTTGATCACGGTGGAAGATTGTGAGAGGTTTAAGGGTATCCTGGGAGGGAGAATGTTGTGGGACACCTGATTCAAAGTCAAGTACTGGGTGTACTACAGCAGACACCCTGCTCTCTTGAGCAGAAAGTGATGGCATACACAAACTTTTTGGGAAAGCGAAGTATATTGGAGAAAGTGCAAGTCACATTGGATAAAGTGCGGGCCCAAACAAGGAAACCCATGGGAACCTCATGGTAAGAGATGAGGGTGGATGGATGCTGATTCTGTCAGCCCTATGAGTTGTGAGTGGTCCTCTTGAGTTCTGAACCCTTCGATTACAGTACTCTGGGTGCCAGGATAGGGGGAAGAGCTGCTTTCTGAAACCAGGGCTCTCATCTTGTTAAGATTCCCAGCTTTATCTTAATGTGCCCTGGTTCTCCTTGTTTGCTCTAGCTGGTCTCTCTGAGCTGTAGACTTTTTTTTTTTTTTTTTTTTTTTTCCTTTTGGTCTCTCTTGACTTGGCACCTGATTTAAAGCTTGATGTCAACAAGACCCAGGGATAGAGGTTGATGAAATAACATGATGTCATAGGTTATCTGAGATTTCAGGGTCCATTGTTTCAGTTCCATCTGAGTTTGTTCTCTGGCAGTGATTTACTTAAAATAGTCTCCAGATGTGGGCTTCTTATGTTGGTCCACTTCATTTGCCTATGTCCTTTATGTTGAAGCTTAGACACTTTGAATTCAAGTCTAACTGCAAGAAGCGAATCACTGTTTTACTAGATGCCCTCTATTTGGTACACTTCCTAGCTTGCCACAATAGACCTTTCAGCACCAGACATTTGGCCTGCAGTATCCCTTACTTGTCTTATCTATTCTTGATAGAACCAGTTCTAGCAGATTTCATATCCCCCTTGGTTACCATTGTGCCTAAACCTAGAGACGATTTATAGTTTTCTCTAAATGTCTACAAAAGGGGTCATACTGTCTTCCTGTTTTATTCTAACAGTGTGATCTTTTATATAAACTGAATTTTAGAACAATCTCTCTTTTATAATCTGACATCAGTATAAATTACTGATGTTTACTGTTCTCTTGTGTGATAGATTAATCTCTTCAATTTTAGCTATTGGGTGACTCATGCTGTTAGCATTCCGCTGTGGCATTGGGTGGTCTTTAGCATTTTATTGGACTGTTCCATAAAACACTACCAAAGAAATATGTTGGAAGTGGTATTTATTGCCGCAGTCTTATTGTCTGCTTTGAGAAGTTGCTAACGAAATATTTTCTCCAGCTTTCTCTTAATTGCGGTGCGGTTAATTCCTTTCAATTGCAGGAAGCCAGGGTATTTGTAGGTTGTTATTCTTTTTGTGGTCAAAGTAATCAGCATTCATTGAGTGCCAAGAACATGCTTGGCGTGAACTAGAACATAGAATCAGATCTAGTTCCTGTCCCGTGAACTTGATGGGCAGGGAGGGGGATAGGAAGAGAAGATATTTCCACAAAATTTTATCTATTCTAAAGCGGAGGGAAAATAGATTCAGTTCAAAAGGACACCTTTGGAATTCAGTTGAGTGGCAAGAGACACAGATGACAGCCGTCAAGTCAGAATTTATGCTGAATTACACAGATCTGAGGAGTGAGTCATAGCAAGCATAGGGATAATGATAACATATCTCAAAACAAAACTAGTGGTGAGAGGGAGAGAGTGGGTAAAAAGTGGAGATACAGTCGGTAAAAGGTTGAAGGAAGGTGAAAGGAACAGGGGAAATCCTCCTGGATTCAGCTCCATCCTAATGGCCACATCTGATTAGCTTCCCAGGTCTGTCCCTACTACCTCTCAGCCTTCGCTCAGCCTGTCCGCACTTCCGTTGCTCTGGTTCTGGCCCTCCTCATCTCTGTGGTCCCTCCTCTTGCCCTCTCCCATCCACCACCCAGGAGGCTGCCCTGCACACCTGACGGAAGTTTGCTGTGGATTCTGGGGCTGAGGACACGTGGCGTTGAGCAGGTCCGCGGGCCATGCTGACTTCCCTCCGTCTCTGTGTGCGCCGGTGCTCCTGTCAGGAGCAGACCCTTCCTCGGTCTACATCTGACGGCAGCTCCTCAAATTCTGTGTCTTCTGTGAAGACCTCTGACCTGAAGCTGGTCCACTCCGGTGTTTGTCCCTCTGTGCTTCTGCTGTGTTTTGTAGACAGAACCTCTTTACAGCAGTGACCTTATTTAGCACATTGCCTGTCTTTTGGTGTGCTGTTGGGTTTTAGAAGACGGGTGTCACGTGTCTTAGCTTTTCTGGCCTCAGTGAGGATGGCTGCTGGCTACTGGCAGGGCTGCTTGGGTCACATCGGGGTGTCAGCTCCTCGAGGATGGTATTCATGCTGAGTCTCTCTCTGCAAAAGCTTTTGTCTTTCCTATATTGCAGGGGGAAAAGACAGGCTCTTGGAATGGTGGGAAGATGAATTTCTTTCTCCTTCTGGAAGATTTCCAGTACTAGAGGACAAGAACAGTTGGTACAAATGTCCTGAATTTGTTGATATGATCGTGATGGGGGGACACCTGTTTTATCTACAGAGCTGGCATTTGCTTTGCACGCTGAGTAGCGGCAGGCTTCCACATCTCCCAGGGGGACTGCCAGGTCTGCGCAGGGAGGTGGCTGACCCCAGTTTACTTTGCAACTCGGCAATTACTGTCCCCATCTGGGGATCTGCCTTAAAGCATGAGGCTGGAGCTGGGGCACTTCTGACCTCTGTGGAAACTCAGGGAGAGTAGCTGAATTTCAGGACCAACAGGAGCCAACAGGCAGACTTGCTTTCTAGGACACCAAAGGTCTCATCCTAAAAACTGTATGTAGGACTGCATGTCATTTGAAATGTCTGTTTAAGTTTGTCTAGGCAGTGAAATGTTATGAACTGATTCATTTGAAGTGGAAACTCTGAACATTTATTTATTAACTTTTGTATTCATCTCTGGTGTGTACACATGACTGTTGTTAAGTGTTGAAGGAGATGTGATTTAGGTATATAATACAATCTGGGACTGTTAAGATTCTGAGAGGCTAGTGAAAGTTCTGTTTTACGAGCAAGTGAGAAACATTAAAACAACCCAAGTGTGAGCTATAAAAATGGTTTCAACACATGCTACAGATCTTCAGAGGAGGAGGGTACTGTTCTGAGCTGGAGTGGTCAGGAAATACTGCACGGGGAGGAAAATGAGATTTGAGCTTTATCTTGAAGGTGAGTGGAATTCGAAAAGGTGTAATGGAGGAGGGAGGTGATTCCAGGGTAGGAAAACAGCATTCACAAAGCCAACCAGAAGGGAATCCTTTATTCAGTGTTTTTAAGATTTGTAGTGTTGACTTGACTAGGTATTAATTATAGAAATCCGGGCTCATGATGACCCTAGGGGGAGGGTAATGACTGGACAGTTGTGATGGTTTTTGCCACACATCAACATGGATTGGCCATAGGTGCGCCAGCGTCCCCTCCTCCTGCATCCCCCTCCCGCCTCCCTCTCTCCAGGTTGTCGCCGAGCGTGGGCTTTGGGTGCCCTGCTTCATGCGTTGAACTCGCACTGGCTATCTGTTTTACATATAGTGATATGCATGTTTTAATGCTGTTCTCTCAAGTCATCCCACCCTCTCCTTCTCCCACTGAGTCCAAAGTCTGTTCTGTATGTGTGTGTCTCGTTTGCGTGCCTATATATAGGATCGTTGGTACCATCTTTCTAGATTCCATATGTGTGCATTAATATTTGTCTTTCTGACTTGCTTCATTCTATGTATTAGGCTCTAGGTTCATCCGGCTCACTCCTTTACTCTTACTTTTAAATAACCTCTTCTCATTCTTTGAATACCTCCCATGTACCCAGGCTGGGCTGGATATGAATGCAAGACAGTACCCTTTTCCTTATGGAGTTCAGTCTTATAAATTACCTCAACCTACTGGAAAACCTAGAACCAATGGCAGTTTTTAAAATGAAAAGTGTCAAATTAGAGTGGCGGATTCAACCTTTCTTGTGTGACATTCCGGGCCTGCTGTCTCATTCCCTCACTGCTTTCCAGATCCATTTATTTTCTTCCGTGCTACGGAGGCCAGTAAATGGTTCTTCCTTACCCTTTATAGATGGCACATTCGATGGCAGGTGATTTGTGCAAGGAGGCAAGTTGGTTGGAAGAACGGTAGTGAGGGGATTGTGTGTACGTTTTTCTTCCATTGTTTCTCAGCTGGCGGATCGTGAAGGGGGCTGCCTCTGAGCAGATAGAAGTGCCTCTCGGCCTTTCTGGGCTGGGTACTGCTCTTCTGAACATGCCCTGGAACTTGAGGAGGAGGCAGATTGCGTCAGGCCAGCCGGAGTGCAGACCACAGCAGAGCAGCTCTGAGTTACGGTGGGGGAATCAGTGACTCGCGTGAAAGCACCCTGGTGTTACTGTCTGCGACCCTGGACAACTTGGGACCTGATCTCTGAATCTCTGTTTTCCCCTTTCGTTCTCACTGGCCTTGGCTTTGGAGACAGAGGGGAGGCTGGGAGCTGGAGTCCCTTTGCTTCTCTGACTTCGGCGTTGATAGGTGCTCTGCCCAGAGTGGGAGGCAGGGCGCGGTCCGCGCAGTCTCCTGCAGCGGTGTGGCTTCTTGACGTTTTCTGTCCGCGTGTCTCCCTTCGGTCGGCCTCAGCCCCTCAGCCACACTGAGAGGCACGTTCAGATTCTGGGCCACTCCTGCTGCCCCCAGGGCCGTCTGTCTGTCCCTCTGCACTTCTGAAGTGCTATCGATTTGCCGTTTGTATGCAGCTCAGCCAGATTTGGATTGCTGCGTGCTTCTCGATGCTTTTCTGTCTATTGATCTGACCTAATGGTACCTTCACCACGGTTTCTAGGAGTGCTGCCTGGGAGCCGCAAGGAGTGTTGCTAACGAGTTTTTGCTTTACAGCCAAGGTGGTCCAGTGACTCAGGCATGAGAGGTGAAGTGAATAGCTCTGTTTTCTTTTTAAAAGTCTGTGTATGAGGACCTTTCCCACCCTTTCTTTGCTTTCCCCTTTTCAGCCGCCTGCCCCTCATTCTGCTGTCCCATTAGTCAAGATCCTATGCTTTCTCCCCACCGTGGTTGCTTAGCCTCTCTCCTGTGCCTTAGCGTAGCACATGCGTACACACGCACACGTAATTCTGTCTTACTGTGTGGTGTTAAAATATACAGACTGCACTTTCTCTTAGGGTCCCTCAGGTTCCTTCCCATCTGTGAATCCACAGATAGAACACCTTCCTTACTGGAAAGAATGTCATATAGCTGTGGACTGGCCTGGAGCATGTATCTGAGCGTATTCAGGTCTGCGTGAGAGAGAGAGAATATGTAAGTGTGTGAAGAGGGAGGGCTGGTGTGGTCAGGGGAGCCATTATCTGTCCTTACATTAAATGTTACATGTAACCTGAGGGGACAGAAGGCGCTGGACAACTGCTTTGAGTTTTCTTTGGACATGTCATGTATTGATTTGGTAAGTAACAAGCTAGTAGAACAAGTATATTCTGTATATTCACAGCCAGTTACCTCAAAATTTAGCAGCTTTAACCATAATCGTTAATTATATCATGGATTCTGTGGGTCCAGTTTTTAGGAGCAGTTTAGCTGGCAGTTCTTGCTCAAAGTATCTTAGGAAATTGCAGTCAAAGTGCTGGCTGGGGATGTGGTCATGGCTGGAGGGTCCAATTTCAAGATGGTTCACTTGCATGGCTGGCTAATTGGAGCTGGCTGTTGGCAGGAGGCCTTAGTGCTCACATCGTGGACCTGCCCATAGAGCTGTTTGGGCGCCTTCAGAGCATGGCGATTGGTTTCCCCCAGAGCTAGAGGACTGAGAGAGAGGCGGAGTGGTGAGAACTGAGTGTTTTTAAAATCTAGCCACAGGTTTCATGCCCAGAGCATCTTATTGGTTCCTCGGGTCAGCCTGTTCACAATAGATGAGGACTATACACGGGTGTGAATACTGGAAGGGAAGAGTCACGCTGGCCACCACATAACAAGACCTCTGTGGCTTATGTCAGTGTTTCTTACTTCACAGTCTGGTCTGGAAAGCGCACTATGTTATGTGAGTCATTCAGGGACGCAGATTCTTTCCGTCTTGTTCTACCTTCCTCGAGGGCCACAGTGCCCTGTGTTCATCTGAGAAGGAGAAAGACAGCAGGGATTTCCTATGGGAGTTGTCTTTAATCATCAGCTTTGGAGGTGGTGAGCATCATTTCTGTTCACATTTCACTGGCCAGAACTCACAAGATCTCACGAGGGAGGTTGGAAAACGTTGCCAGATTCTGTGATTTCAGTAAAGTGAGGAGAACATGGATGTTGGCTTAGTGATTTCTGCCATATTCCACCAAATTATAAAGGCTCTGTGTCATTCAAGAAGGGCTAAGATCAACCAGGTAGACTGGTGGTGTCTAGGGCAGCCACAGGCACCAAATCCTCATGCTTCCTGAGGGTGTTTTTCATACCCAGCTCTGTTGGGCTGCCTCTGGTGGGGCAGCTGGGTGGTGGTCCAAGGAGGGATCAAGAGCTATGGTATCTTGAGCATTTTCAGCTTTTCGTAGAAGAGCTTCTACTTAGTGAGGTGCATTCCGTGTGCTTTACATGTTATTTAATTTTTGCATGAAACCCTCTGCTTAGGTATTGTCTCCGCTTTATGATGAGGATACTGAGGTTCATAAGGGTAAGTAACTCTCTTGAGAATCGCCACCCCCGCCAACAGTCAATGTGTGGTGATGTTGAAGTTTAGACCCTTTCTATCCGTACTTCACTATGCTACCTCTGAGCTATCTGTAAGTGGAAACCATCACCGTAACAGTCTAGAGATGCTTTAGTGGCAGTTTGGGGCCATGGCATCTTGAGAATGGCCTCTTCCTCTCTGGGAGAGAGGTGATGTCCAAAGACAATCCCCCATCCTGGGGGCAGGTAGGGCTATGGAAAAGTGCAGGCGCGTCTGTGGGCCCCAGACCAGGAAGTCTGGTGCTTTGGCTTGGCTTGCCCCTCTTCTTCCCTCTGATTGTGCCTTCTGCTCCTGTCTTAGTGGGCAGGGACCTGGTGCCACATCACTCCCATCTGATAACAGTGTCACCTCTTGTTCCTGTAGGGTCTCATACTTTTTCAAGATATGTTCACAGTGTATATGTATGTCTGAGCCCCTTCGCTGTTTACCTGAAACTGTCACAACATTGCTAATTGGCTATGCCCCAATTAAAAAAGAAAAAGGATATGTTTACATTGACCTCATAAGCACTCTCTAAGGTAGGAAGAACAGATATTCTTACTCATGTTTAGGGAGGCTGAAACCCAGAGAGGTTAGTGTATCCTTCTGTTGGGCAGTGGGGCAGTGGTGAGAATGGGGTATGTAGTTTCCCTTTGGTTTGGTTTTGTAAATGTAGGAAAAGTTGCCCTAGAGGATAAGACTTGTAGTAATAAATAGCTCTTGGAATTTGTGTATTAATATTTGGTTATTAATAATTGTTATACCCTTGAGTAGCATTTTGTCTGTTTGCTCCCCACTCCCAAATTCATGCTGGGAAAATGGCAGAGGAAGCATGGAGGAGCTGATACAGGCATGGCTGAGTGTCACTTTTCCCAAAGCATCCTTATAACTCTGGCAAGATGGGGCTCGAGGCTTGGCATCCTGCCTACCTGGGAGACATCGCAAGGGACTGGTCTTATTTTTTCAGCACCTATTTCTTCCTTTTCTGTAACTTTATCTAGGTGGAGGCATGAAGAAGACCCCTCTTTGAGAGGTTGTGTGCTTAGCTGGCAAGGCTGCGGGCACTTGTACCCCTCTTGGTAGGTCTGGAGTATTTTACCTTCTTGCTAGGGAAACCAGGATAGAGGAGAGAGACACTGCAGACAGCTAGGATGGAAGTTTGCTCAGGATGTGGGACTTGTGGTATTAAAACCAGGACAGCTCCTGGCAAACCAGGATGGTTAATCATCCTGGTTGGCCTTTACCCCTACTACCCTTGCCCCTGCTTTTGTACCCAGGGAATCTTGTGGCTCACGGCAGGTGAGCGTCTGGCAGGAGGCTCCCTTGTGGCTGGGGCCCTGGTTGAGGACACAGCATTTCCCTCTACCCCAGTGGTTGCTTCTCCCATCTTGGCTTTCGGCCTCACTCCCTTGTTCTTTTCTCCTTCTCCTAGCCTCCAAGGATGGCGTGGACCTCTCACAGCAACATTTAAACCGTTTGTTTAGCTCTGTGGTATGTAAGGAGCCTCTCCACAAAAATCTGTATTAAAAAATAAATTTCTCCTTAAAAAAACTTTGGTCAGACAAATCTGAACCTTTGCTGTGCTTTGTTGGCATATCAGAATGGGATGCAAGCTGTGTGGTTTGAGGTTAAACTTTCAGGATAGATGTGGCAGAGACTTAATTTTGTTTTCTGAAACATCTCTAGTGTGTCCCAAAGAAGACTTTTGCCTGCGACCTCTTTCGTCCTGGCCCTGGACCACTAACTTTTCCCTAACTTGGTACTTGTATTCATTCAGAGTCATTCAGACAATTATTTCCAAACCTGCTTCTTTATTACAATAGACGTTGGTCATTCCTTGTTGTCATTGTTTCCCCTTAAAATCTCATTTTTTTTCTTGCCTCACGGATTTTTGGGAAATAAAAAATGCTCTGATTTTTCAGAAAGAAAGGAATAGAGCTCTAAGATAGGGTGTGCTTTTTCTGTGTAGTCTGACTTAATTCCCATGATAACCTTGTTGGGTTCCGTTCCACAGATGAAGAAGAGGAGGTGCAGGGAGGTTGACCAGCTGGCTGAAATTCATAGACCGGCTTAAAAGTGGTAGAACTGGGATGGGGACTGCCCACGCCTTTTCATTAGATTCTACCATACTGTTAGTTCTAGAACATTAGCTTGGAAGCCCGAACACCTGGGTCGTAGTCTCATCTGGACTCGGTAACTAACTGGATGTCCTTGAGTCAGTAATTGACCATAGCACATCAGTGTCCTGCTTTGTTGGAGTAAAGCAAAAGCTGGGGCTAAAAGACTAGTCCCAGAGGGGGTACCTTCTAGTGCTGACTTCTCTCCCATCATTTCTTCTCTTTGGGAAATTCAGTCTTCACAGCCTATGTTCAGCCATTTCACCCTCCTCCCCCTGGCTGCGTTTCCACTTTTTGGGAGCGGAATTGTTTCTGTGACTTTGGATTCCTCAGACTTTGTGCCTCCTGTCGTTTACCTGGATTACCATACCTGAAAAAATCATTTCAAAAGTATTTACTGTTTTGCCATGGTGGTGATGATGGTGATTAATTGCTCTGATATGGGGACAGTTGGGTGGATCATCATAGCATGCTGGATAATAGCCTCAACAGTCTGGGACAGCCTGGGAGTAGGTAAAGAATTAAGTAACCTCTTAAGGTTCTTTCTTAACAACTGGAAAAGCTACTAATTGTTTTGGTTTGATGGTCCAGGTTTTGTCCTAGGTGTTGAAAATACAGTGGTGACGACTACAAGATACCTAGTTATTGCAGTCTGGTTAAGGGAAACACAGTTAATAACATAAGAAGCAAACAAACAGTTCTGAACTCACAACTCTGATAAGTGAAACCGAGTGTAACAGGGAGAAGCAACCTGGACAATGAGCTGAAAGAAGGCATCAGTGCCGAGCATTTTGTGTACATTATCTCAGTTAGCCTTTACAGTGGCTCTGTAAGGGGGTCGTCTTTTCCCCATTATACAAAGAAGAAACTGAAGCTCACATTTCAACCCAGGTCTGACTCCAAAGCTCAGGTACTTTATCCTATACCTTATTTCCTCCCTTGCTGCTGCTGCTGCTGCTGCTAAGTCGCTTCAGTCCTGTCCAACTCTATATGACTCCATAGACAGCAGCCCACTAGGCTCCCCCATCCCTGGGATTCTCCAGGCCAGAACACTGGCGTGGGTTGCCGTTTCCTTCTCCAATGCATGAAAGTGAAAAGTGAGGGCCTTTAATCCCAGCCTCTGTAATTCTCTGTGCAGGGCCATCACTTACTGTGGGCAGAATAGATAGAAGCTCTTATGCTGTGATTTGAAGGCTATAGTTAAAAGGCATCGCCATCTTCAAATGCACACTCTACTGATCTGATGCTCAGTGCTAGGACTCTGGCCAGGGAATCGCCTTTGAGGATATTTAGTTTCCATGAGATGCTCTTAAAGTATGAGTGTGTCATCTGGCTGGGATAGTGAATTAGGACATTTGCTGTAGTGTTGTCCTAGTTTGTCTACTTAGCTAGCTGTGTACAGAATACATGGAGACAGGGGACTTGGAGCCGGGACAGGTAAGTTTTGGTGGGGAAATGGTCGGGGTGGGAAAAGAAATTGCCTGGATGGTTGGTTCTGCACTGGGAGGAGGGCTAGAAACAGGGTACCTGGAAAGATGAAGGATGGGACCACAAGTGAGAGGTGAAAGGTCATTAGAGATAAACTTTTCCTTTCCTGGTCTTGATGTTTATCTCTCTACATCATTTCACCCTTCTGAGATACAAAGTGCAACATTTTATTTTTTTCCCCGAGCTCTTCAGTGAGCTGATATTTATTGCCCCTGTTTCACACAGATCAGAAACCTGTGCAGCCTAGTGGCTGAGCCAAGAGTAGGGTGACTCGTATCTCTATCTGGAGTTCTTGAACCTGCTGCTGCTCAGGGTTTAGATGGCATCAGGGTGAAAGCCCAGCCTGTTCGGCTTTCCTCTCAGCAGCTGGTCCTCATGAGCACCACTTTAGCTTCTCTCTTGCTGTCTCCCTACTCCTGATCATTTACCTTTTAAACAGTCCCCTCCTTGTGCCTTAGCTTCTCAGGGCACTGTTTGGCAGAGCTGGGAGGACTTGAGACACCTTTTTGAGACTAGTGAAGCCATATCCATAGTGTCCTGTGAACTCTAAACATGAGAAGAGCTATAATGTGCAGAAGAGAAGGTCCATGGGTGCAGGGTGATGAGAACTATCTTTCCATGTTTGAGGGGGGAGTAGAGTCTGACTCTTCATGGAGAGCAGTTTTAGCTTGCTATGGGGAGAACTTTCCAACAGTTAAAGCTATTGTCTGAGATAAGAACTTCATTAGTGGTGGTGTTTAATCATAGGGTGGTTAACAACCTGGCAGGGATTTATGGGAGAGAGAAAAATGTCAGGTGTATGTGTGGAGAGGGAGGGCTGTCAGACAACGTGATCTGCATTTACTGTCCCTTCTGACCTTGAAATTCTGCTTCCTTAATGTGATAACCAGAGAAGGCAATGGCACCCCACTCCGGTATTCTTGCCTGGAAAATCCATGGACAGAAGAGCCTGGTGGGCTGCCGTCCATGGGGTCGCTAAGAGTTGGAAACGACTGAGCGACTTTACTTTCACTTTTTACTTTCATGCATTGGAGAAGGAAATGGCAACCCACTCCAGTGTTCTTGCCTGGAGAATCCCAGGGACGGGAAGCCTGGTGTCCCAGGGACACCTGGTGGTGTCACTTCGGACACGAGTGAAGTGACTTAGCAATGTGATAACACAACTTTTTCATTTTTCCATTTTAATCACAGTCTTTGAATGTTTGAGATTTTTAAATTGGAAAATGTGTAATGTATTGTTTTACCTTTTTTGGGGTGTGTCTTTAGAAATATTTTCCTGTCTGGAAGTTTGTTCGGTACTGTTTGTGTTTGGAGGTCACTTCAGTAAGCCTAATTTACTTGGGCAGTCCCAGACACGGTGTGGTGTTTGGACTCTGTGCTCTGGAAACTTCAGCATGATATAGAAATAATCTACTTTGTGAGGTTCTGCTCAGTTTTACTGCACTGGAGAGTAGGAATGTGAAATGGGATTGCTAAACTCTTACAATATAGAAAAATTCATTTTCTTTAGGGGAGGGAAATGTTTCTTCTGCAACTGGAGCTAAACTCCAGTACAGTTGGAGCTCCTTTTTCCCCAGGGATTGTGTGTTTGGTGAACTCAGATATCTTGATGACAGGCAGCAAAGCAGAAGGGGACAGAAGAGAGGTTTGAGCAGCCAAGATGGATGGTCAGTCTCACAGCCTCGTGTTGAAGGAGAGCGCTCAGAATCTAATTTGGCTGCAGTGGGTCTTTGTTTTTACAGCAGCCCGAAAGGGGGAGAGTTATGGCTTTGTTTTTTAATAACAACTTTAGCGAGATATAATAATTCACCCTAATAAGCCTGTGCAGTCCAGGGGTTTTTAGTATATTCATTGTTGTGGAACTGGTATCTAGTTGCAGAATATTTTCATCATCTCCAAGGAAAACCTGTACCATTAGCAGTCATTTCCCCAATCCCTGGCAACCACTACTTCCACTTCCTGTTTCTATGAAGTTGCCTATTCTGGACATTCTTATAAATAGAATCATATATGTAGCCTTCTGTGACTAGCTATTCTTAGTTACCATAGTGTTTTCAAGGTTCATCCGTACCGTAGCATGTATCAATATTTCATTCCTTCTTATGGCCAAAGGGTATTGTGTGGATGTGCCGTCTTTTCTATATCCATGCAGCCATTGATGTACGTTTATGTTGCTTCCAATTTTTGGCTTTTATGCTTAAAGTGGAAAAGTGAAAGGTTAGTCACTCAGTCATGTCCGACTCTTCATGATTCCATGGACTGACTATAGCCTGCCAGGCTTCTCTGTCCATGGAGTTCTCCGGGCAAGAATGCTGGAGTGGGTTGCCATGAATGCTGCTACAGATGTTCATGTGAAAGTTGTTGCATAGCCATGTGACTTTTTTTTTAGGGGGGGGCATGCTGTATGGAATATGGGATCTTCGTTCCTTGACCAGGGATTGAACTCAGGCCCACTGCAGTGGAAACACAGAGTCTTAACCACTGAGCCACCAAGGAAATCCTAGTCATACCTTCCTTTCTCTTGGGTTTAAACTTACCAGTGGAATTGGTGGTTTATATATTAGCTCTGTTTAACTTTTAGAGGAACTGCCAGACTTTTCCAAAGTGGCTGCATTATTTCCTACTGCAGTTTCTCCATATCCTTGTGAGCACTTGTGATTGTCTTTTTTATTTTAGCGGTCCTAGTAAGTATGAAGTTTGTCGTTGTGGCCCTGATTTGCGTTTCCCTCGTAAATAATGATTGAACATCTTTTCAAGTTCGTATTGGCCATATTCTTATCTTCTTTGGAGAAATGTCTATTCATATTCTTGGCCCATTTTTCCTTTGGGTTGTTTGTCTCCTATTGTTCTAAGAGTTATTCTGGATTAAACTCTTTTTATCAGGTATGATCTATGAATCTTTTTTTCCCATTCTGTGAGTTGTATTTTAACTTTCTTGATGATATCATTTGAATCACAAGTAATTTTACTTTAAAATCCAATTTATTTTCTTTGGTTTGTGTCATATCTAAGAAACTCTGTCCACTCTAAGGACATGTCCACTCTAAGTATGTCATGAGGACATACTCCTTTAATTTATTCTAAGAGTTTCATAGTTTTAGCTCTTACATTCAGGTGTATGATAAATTTTGAGTTAATTTTCACATGTGATATGTGGTTGTTGTTCATTTGCTAAGTTGTGTCTGACTCTTTGTGACCCCATGAATTGCAGCATGCCAGGCTTCCCTGTCCTTCACTGTCTCCCAGAGTTTGCTCAAGTTCATGTCTGTTGAGTCAGTGTTGCCATCCAACCATCTCATCCTCTGTTGACCCCTTCTCCTGCTACCTTCAGTCTTTTCCCAGCATCAGGGTCTTTTCCAGTGAGTCAGCTCTTCGTATCAGGTGGCCAAAATATTGGAGCTTCAGCTTCAGCATCAACCCTTCCAGTGAATGTTCAAGGTTGATTTCCTTTAGGATCGACTGGTTGGATCTCCTTGCTGTCTAAGGGATATCTGGTAGGATTTTCATTTCATTCTTTTGCATGTGATTATTTAGTTGTCCCAGGACCTTTGTTAGAAAGACCCTTTTCTTCTAATGAATTATCATGCCACTGCTGTCAAAAATCAGTTGGCTGTAAATGTAAGGGTTTATATCTGGACTCTCAATTTGGTTCCATTGATCTGTATGTCCAGCTTTATGCCAGTATCATACAATCTCTATTACTGTATTTATGTAGTTGAAATAGAGAAGTCTGAGTCCTACAGCTTTTTCCTTTTGATTGATTTGGCAAGTCTGGATCCCTTGCTCTTTTGCATAAATTTTAGGATTGACTTGTCAATTTATACAGAAAAGAAAGATGGGATTCTATGATTTTATGGTACAATAAATGTATATCTGGCTCCTGGTTTCTGGCACAGAACTCCTAAAACTCTTAGAATTTCCTGAATAATAGGGGTGAGGGGAGCATCTGTTGTTACTCATATGCAGTCCCTTTCAGACTTACCTGAATTGATGCTAACAAGGTGACTCTTAGTGGGACCCTAATAGCTTTGAGATGGGGGCAGGGTGTCAGGTGAACCAATCTTACGGTTAGAGGTCTGGGGCTTTCAGCCATCTCCCAACCTCAGGGCAAGTGAGAGGGGCTGGAGATTAAGTCCGGCCTCAGTGGTCAGTGACTTGATAGACTGTGCCTATATAATAGAACGTTCATGAAAACTGAACACTGAGATTGGGGGAACTTCCAAGTTTACGTTGGGAGGGTGACGTGCCCAGAGGGGCTTGCCAGAGCTTTGCTCCTCTCCCCACATACTTTGCTTTGGGCGTCTCTTCATCTGGCTGTTCATTTGTATCCTTGATCGCAATTCAGTACTAGTGAGGAAAGTGTTTTCCTGAGCTCTGTTAGCTGTTGTAGCAAATGACCAAACCTGAGAGGGGGGGTCATGGGAACCCATAATTTACAGCTGGTTGGCCAGAAATACAGAAGACCCAAGACTCGTGATTGGCATCTGAAGTGGAAGGGCAGTCTTATGCAGCTGAGCCTTTTACTGTAGCATCTGTGCTAACTCTGAATAGTTAGGATCAGAACTGAATTAAATTGTAGGATACCCAGTTTGCAGAGAAGTAGAGAATTACTCATAGGAGAGGGAAATGGCACCCATCTCTAGTGCTCTTGCCTGGAAAATCCCGGATGGAGGAGCCTGGTAAGCTGCAGTCCATGGGGTCGCTAAGGGTTGGCCACGACTGAGCGATTTCACTTTCTCTTTTCACTTTCATGGAGAAGGAAATGGCAACCCACGCCATTGTTCTTGCCTGGAGAATCCCAGGGATGGGGGAACCTGGTGGGCTGCTGTCTGTGGGGTCGCACAGAGTTGGACACCACTGAAGCAGAAGCAGCAGTAGGGAATTACTTGGTGTGAAAAATCGACACATTTGATATCAGAATCACTGATAATAAAAAGTTTCTAGGTTTTAGTAGAAATAGCATTGAGTTTGTAGATCAATTTGGATAGCATTGCTGCTTTACAATATTAAGTCTTTTGAACAATGAACATGTTAAGTCTTTCCATTGATTTATGCTGTCTTGAATTATGATACACCCTCTTCCAACAACACTAGAGAAGACTCTACACATGAACATCACCAGATGGTCAACACCGAAATGAGACTGATTATATTCTTTGCAGCCAAACATGGAGAAGCTCTATACAGTCAGCAAAAATAAGACTGGGAGCTGATTATGGCTCAGATCATGAACTCCTTATTGCCAAATTCAGACTTAAATTGAGGAAAGTAGGGAAAACCACTAGACCATTCAGGTATGACCTAAAACATATCTTTTATGATTATACAGTGGAAGTGAGAAATAGATTTAAGGGACTAGATCTGATAGACAGAGTGCCTGATAAACTATGGACGGAGGTTCATGACATTGTACAGGAGATAGGGATCAAGACCATCCTCATGGAAAAGAAATGCAAAAA
>SJYA01004279.1:0-23400 GCA_006410615.1 Neotragus moschatus
TGTGTCCGACTCTTGGCAACCCCATGGACTGTAGCCCTCCAGGTTCCTCTGTCCATGGGATTCTCCAGGCAAGAATACTGGAAAGTGTTGCCATGCCCTCCTCCAAGGGATCTTCCCAACTCAGGAATTGAATCCAGGTCTCCTGTGTTTGCAGGCAGATTCTTTGCCGTCTGAGCCACAAGGAAAGCCCAAGCATACTGGAATAGGTAGCCTGTCCCTTCTCCAGGGGATCTTCCCATCCCAGGAACTGAACAGGGGTCTCCTGCACTGCAGGCAGATTCCTTACCAGCTGAGCTGTCAGGGAAACCAGAGATCCAGATTTCTAACGTGAAATTTCCTAATTTTAAAACAGTGAAAGTGAAAGTTGCTCAGTTGTTGCCGACGCTTTGCGACCCCATGGACTATAGTCCTTAGAGTTCTCCCGGCCAGAATACTGGAGTGGGTAGCCTTTCCCTTTTCCAGAGTTTTAAAATAATGACAATTAATTAAAAAATGAAAAACCGTGGGATGGCCAAAACAAAACATGTCTGAAGGCTGATTTGGCTTGAGAGCGGCCAGTCTGCAAGCTTCCTGAAGGGTACATTCAAGGTCCAGGAACAAACAGTCATCCTCTTAGCGCCCTTGGCCTCTCATGATCATTTAATTAATTCTTTTATCTATTCAGCCATACATTCATTCCCTGCAGGCATTCCACCCACCCGCTCATCCAGCGACATCCATGCATTGTCGTCCATCCTTTTATTCATTCATTCCACCCACCTACTCACCTGTCCATCCATCCATCCATCCATCCATCTATTCATCCTCCATAAGTTAAATTCATTCATCCAACCATCATTATTGTCTTAGACCCCGGCCTCATGTGCTAGACAGCCAAACCCTGGGGACACAGTGAAGCCTGCGAACCCATCCTTTTCCTCTAGAAACTCATCATTTGGTTTCATAGAAATGAGAAGTAGGAGGCCGATCATAGACAAGGATGGAACCAAGTGGTGATAAATTTAGATGCCACCATTTTCCAGCTTGACAACGTTGGGCAAATCACTACATCTTTCAAGCATTGGTTTCCTTCTCTGTGAAGTGAGGCTGACACAGGGACCCCCAGCTAGCTCACAGGCAGGCTGTCAAGACCAGGTTAAGCTAGGTAACACATGTGAAGAGGGGTGGGGACACGGTGGGGTGACCCCCGTTGGGCCGTAGGGACACATGGGGCTGCGGTGTGACATGGGGTCGCCAGCCCAGTGTGGGGTCAGCGGAGGCTCTGGGGCGTGGCAGCGTCCACAGGTCCACCAGGCCCCATGCTGTGAGAGGGCGGGCTGGGTCATTATCCGCACAACTTCCCCCTGGTCGGCTGACACCTTCTGCCAGCCCGGAGCACGCTGGGTTTCCCACTCTTGCTTCACTTCTAAAGGGCAGTTCTTTCTCTGACCACGCTGCCCCACCCCACCCTGCCCCAGTTTGTGGGAAAACTCTATGGAACAGAAAGGGCTTGCGGGCTCCCCCTTTGCTAGATTCGTTGTTATTTTTTTTCCCTTTTAAATTGAAACCATGCTTATTAAAGAAGATTAGAAAAAAACACATCAAACAAGAAAGAAGAAAAATTATTCTTTGTCCCATTCTTCTAAGGCAACCACACTAAACAGCCTGGTTTTCTTTTTTCTTTTTCCTCTTTCTCCTAACCTGAGGTATTTGTGTGTGTGTGTGTGCATGTGTGTGTGTGTGTTTGCAGGGTTGTAAATCATTCTGCTCAACTATTTAGTGTTGTGCTTTAGAAAGCTTTTCCATTATACCACAAGCCTTTTCCCCCACTGCTCATCTTCATGAACACACTTGAAGGGCTGCATGAATTTATCCAGCAAATGTTAAGTGAGCACCTACTATGGTCTGTGGGAGAGAAATGATGGAATAGTGCTGAGCAACATTCTGTGCCAGACACTGCTCTTAGCCTTTCAGTTAAACCGCTTCTTCCTCACAACCATCCTGTGAGGTGGTGCCATCATAACGCCCACTTTCCAGATGAGAAAACTGAGGCCCGAGGCTGTGCAGCTAACAGGGGAGCCAGCATGTGAACGCCAGCGGGTCAGACGCACAGCCTGCACTCTGGCTCTGCTGGGTACTTTGTGTCTAGTCGCTCAGTCGTGTTGGGCTCTGCAACCCCATGGACTGTAGCCTGCCAGTCTCCTTTGTCCATGGGGATTCTCTAGGCAAGAATACTGGAGTGGGTTGCCATGTCCTCCTCCAGGGGATCTTCCTAATCCAGGGACTGAACCCAGGTTTCCTGCATTCTTTGCCATCTGAGCTACCAGGGAAGCCCTTGGGCCACCCACACATGGTAACCTGAATCCAGAGGAGTTGGGGCTGAGACAGAGAATATACAGGAACATGAGACAGCCCTGAAAGGGCTCCAGACCCATCCTGGGCATCACGGAAGGCTTCCTGGAGGAGGAGGTATCATCTTGGCTGAGGAAGTAGAAGGTGAGAGTGCTACAGACAGAGCGAGCGGCACTTATGAGGGTCTGAGGTAGGAGCAGCATGGGGTGTTGACAAGCTGACAACGAATCTGGCTGAGGTTGGGGAGGCGGTTGGGGCCAGATCATGCAGGGGCTGTGGGTCCTGGGAATCTTAGGGAGTCCTGGGAAGCCCCAGGGAGTCGTCCAGCTGGGACGTGTCATGACTGGGGAGGCTTTCCCTGCCCTAGAGCAGGCAGGGCCCCTGCTGAGTCCCCACAGGGTGTCTGAGGCCCTCTGGGAGGTCCTGGACAGTTTGCCACCTCCCTGTTATTCTAGACGGAAGAAGGTTCTGGAAGGTGGGATCTGGACTAATTCGTTCACTTCTGTGGCCTGGGACCTAGATGGGTGCAGGCAGGTAAGATTCCTGGAATGAGGTAACAGCTGCCAGCCTGGGGTGATTCTGTGTCAGGGCCGTGGCGTGGCCGGGGAGACTGGGCCCCTCTGTGGCCCCTCAGGCCCCTCAGGGTGCACGGCCTCTGGAGATGGGCCCAAGGTCTGAGCTTCGCCAGGACTTTGCTCTCACTTGCCCGCGGTGTCTTGTTTGGTTTCCGAGAGGCCCCGGTAAACAGGTCGACTCTGGTGGGGGCCCTCTCAGAGCTGATCTGAAGGTTGCAAGGAGTTGGTGAGGAGCAGCGTGCGCGCAGCCGCCCCCCACCCCATCTCCCTCTCTTCCCCGGCCTGGCTGGGACCCAGCACGGCATCCCCCTTCTTTGCTTGGGCCGAGGGCCTCCAAGGTAACTATTTGCTCCTGCCCCCTCCACCAAGCCCACTATCTTATCAGCTCAAACACTTCAGGGTTCAGGCCAAGAAGCCAAAGTCAACTTTGAAAAAGTCTTTAAAAGGCCAAAACACAAACACCGGGGAGGGCATTTGGAGGGGGGTTGGAGAGGAGGGCGGGGTGGGAAGAGTGCTTGGCTTCCTCCAACAGACTCCAGACGACGCTCGTGACTCTCTGGGCCCCCAGATGCACGTTGGAGGACAGTCACTGTTTTCAGTAGCAAACGACTGAATTCACCCACATCCATCGACCGGGGAATGACGCGCTCTACAGTCTCTGTGAAGAGCAAAGCCAATTCCTATGCAGCAATAGGGAAATAGATTGTAAAGTGGAAAAAAGGAAAAGCAGGGATACAAAGCTGGTTTGTGAATAAGCAATCAGATCCTTTTTGTGTAAATAGAAAAGGTGGGGGCATATCTCCCTACATGCTTGTTGATGTGTAGACATTTTCTAGAATCATTGCCTGGTGTCTGGAACTGTTAGCTGCTTCTGGGTCAGGGGTCGGGGGGAGACAGATTTCTCGTTTTCCTCTTGGTACCTTCTGAATGACTTAATATCATGTTAAAGTATTATTCTAGAAATGAGAACTAAATAAGAGCTAAATAAGAACATCAATGATTTTGTTCCAGGCAAATGGCTGTAAAAGGTAAAGTGACTTTTAGCACAGGTCAGATTATTGAAGGTCTAGCTTAAGGGGAAAACCTAAGCCTAACTAGAGTCCTCCTAGTAACTGACAATACTCGACCAGGGCTTTCAAAGTTCTCTTGCGTTTTATAAACCTGGATGCTTAAAATGCACTTTCAAGACATCATCTCCTTGAACCTCTCGAATATTCTATACAGTAGGATCAGATCACTGGGTAGGTTGATTCATTCATAAAACAAATAGATGTTTTAGATGGTGAGGATGTTAGCAGTCAACAAGACTGGCAAGATCCCTGATTTCAAGACCTTCCCCTGATGGTCCAGCGGCTGACTCTGTGCTTCCAGTACGGGGGCCTGGGTTCAATGGTCAGGGAACTAAGATCTCACAGGTCGCAACTAAAGATCTTGCATGCTGCTGCAAAGATGAAAGATCCCGCTGCTGCAACTCTGACCCAGGGAAGCCAAACAAATAAATATTAAAAAAAAAAAAAATCCCTGATTTCATGGAACCTGTGGGGCCAGAGGGAGTGCTGAACAAATAACAAGCAAACAACAGCAATGAGAACAGCAAGTATGATCATCGCAGGTGGAGGGGCTGGGAGGAGAAGGAGACCAGGGAATAGGACTGATGATGGGTGGTGTGGGTGGTGGTCAGCAAAGGGACTCTCCAGGAGGTGATACTTGAACTGAGACATGAATGAGAAGAAAGCACTGATCACAAGAAAATCAGGGAGAGGAAAGTAGCGGGAGTAGCTAGTGCAAAGGCCCTGTGGCTACACTAAGCTTTGCTTGTGGCAGGAACAGAGGAATGGCCAGCATGGCTGGCGCTTAGACAGAGAGCCAAAGAGGGCTGGTAGGCCCACCCTGGACAGGGTGGCAAGGGCTGATCCTGGGGGCCTTGTGAATTTGGAATCCAGATGAGGAAACTGAGGCTCAGAAAGGTTATTTGCCCAAGTGAAGGTGAAAGTGTTCGTCACTTAGTCGTGACTGACTCTTTGCGACTCCATGGAGGGTAGCCTCCCAGGTTCCTTCTGTTTGTGGAATTCTCCAGGCAAGAACACTGGAGTGGGCAGCCATTCTTTTCTCCAGAGGGTCTTTCCAACCCAGGGATCAANGCCCAAGTGAAGGTGAAAGTGTTCGTCACTTAGTCGTGACTGACTCTTTGCGACTCCATGGAGGGTAGCCTCCCAGGTTCCTTCTGTTTGTGGAATTCTCCAGGCAAGAACACTGGAGTGGGCAGCCATTCTTTTCTCCAGAGGGTCTTTCCAACCCAGGGATCAAATCTGCCTCTCCTGTATTGCAGGCAGATTCTTTACCGTCTGAGCCACCAGGGAAGCCCGATTTGCCCAAGGTGACACAGTTATCAGTGACCAAGCCAGGATTCAGGCCCAGGTTTCCTAGCTTCACATCCAATCCTTTAAAGAGTCGTGTATATCTACATGTGGCAAAAACATGAGGCATGTATTTCCATACGGCACAGCCCATGTTCTGAAAACATTGGTGTTTTCTGTTATCTTTTGCACAGAAAAGTGTGCACATCCTACAGACTTCTCACCAAGAGGCAAACTCGTCAAGTCAGCATCCAGATGAATGTTGCAGAATGAAACAGAACATCCCCAAAGCCCCCTGTGTGTCTCCTCCCAGTAAATCCCCCCATGGTTGACAAACCCCTGTGCAGAGTTCTAACCCCAGAGCTTAATTTTACTGTTTCTGGACTTTATATAAATGGAATCACACAGCATGGGCTCTTCCTTGTCTGGTTTCTTTCGCCCAGCATTATGACTGCAAGATTCATGGTGTTTCAGTAGACTTTTACTGTGTTACTGCCCAGACCAAGATATCACACGAAGCACGCGAAAGCTTCCCTCCTCCAAAAAACAGGCCACGAAGAAGGAGCTTACATGAGAAGCCGTTCAAGGGATGTCGTTCCGCGGAAAAGGCAGGGACAAAACAATACGAGTAAAGCAAACCCTGTTTTGTTGGGGAAAAGAGTTTTCCTTTTATGTGGAGCCAAAATGATTCTAGAAAATAAGTTAAATTTTCTCTCAGCCATAGTGCACTATGAACTCTCTGTAAATCGAAATAGCCACTGGATGGAGGGACTGCCTTGTATTTGAGAATGTGCTGAAGAAAAGATAGGATCTGCCCGCTGGGCTCACCTGAGCTATTTAGGTCATGTCTCTCTGCCTCCTATCCCCACTTTGGCCCCATGTTCATGGCGAAACTGTCCAGTTAAATGCCTGTATCATGCGACTCAACCCTGAAGTCAAGGTTTCATGGAGATTCTCCCTACACGCTGGGGAGGACAGGTGGATTTTATTTTTCCTTATGCGTCTATTCTAATTTGCGTAGAAAGAATAAGAAATCTTGTGTGTTAAATAATAGCCATGGCAGCAGCAACAGTCGGACAGACAGAAAGGAAGCCTTTTCCATCCGTAGTGGATGCTGTTGCCAGAAGGTCAGGCTGAGGAAAGGGGATGTCACCTGACATACCGAGTCAGATGGGACCGGGGATGGAGCCTTGATCCCCCTCGTCACGGCCGGAGGTGTGGTGGAGCAGCACTCACGGGGTCATAACGGAATGACTCCGTCACCAGACAGGCTAGGATCTGAATTCTGACCTTGCCCCTTGCTAGCTGGGGAGTTTGGCTGCTACCACTGCATAACGAACACCCCCAAACTTAGTGGCAGAAGTCAGTCTTTTTATTCTTCTGAATTTATATCTCTTGGATCCTGTGGGTCAGGAATTCAGACAAGACACAGAGAGATGTATTTCTCCCTTCTATGATGTTGGCAGTCTCAGCTGGGATGACTTGAAGACGGGGGCTGACTTGGTGCCTAGAGGGCACTGGTATCACGGGAAGAGTCCTCACTCATACGGTTGGCGGCTGGNCCTGTGGGTCAGGAATTCAGACAAGACACAGAGAGATGTATTTCTCCCTTCTATGATGTTGGCAGTCTCAGCTGGGATGACTTGAAGACGGGGGCTGACTTGGTGCCTAGAGGGCACTGGTATCACGGGAAGAGTCCTCACTCATACGGTTGGCGGCTGGCTCCTCTGCAGGGCTGGCGGGAAGACACCCTGTGTGTGACTTCTCCGTGTAGTCTCTCCACTTGGGCTGGTTGGGCTTCCATATAACATGGCGGGGGGCTCCCAAAGCACGCATTCCAGATCACGCGGGAAGTGCAGGGCGTTTTGATGATCTGGGCTAAGATGTCACCTAGGATCGTCTGTGCTTCGCCAGTTGATGTCATCATAAAGGTCATCCAGGATTCAGGGGGAAGGGACAGGAGAGGTTGGCGAGACCTCCCTACTCAACGGGAGGGAAGTCAAAGTCACTTTGTAAGAAGAACCTGAGGAGGCTATCCAGAACCTGGGACCTCACACGTGGGTGGTCACAGTTCAGCATGAGGCCGACTTTTTGGAAAACAGTTTGGAAAAGCACTTCCTCAAAAGGTTCACCAGTCATTCTCCTACATAAAATATATACTCAAGAGAAGTGGAGACAGACATCACGCAAAAAGAGAAGTCTGTCAGCAGATGAATGGATAAACAAAGTGTGCCATATCCGTTCAGTGGAGTATTATTCAACCCTGAAAAGGGGTGCAGCGCTGATACAGGCTCCATCCTGGGGAAACCACAAAGACATGCCAAGTGGAAGCAGCCAGGCACCAAGCCCCACAGACTGCACGATTCCATTTATATGAAACATCCAGAAGAGGCATGTTCACAGAGGCAGAAAGTGGGTTACCAATGGCCAGAGTCTGGGGAGGGGTGAGTGGGGAGTGTCTGCTAATGGACAGGGTTTCTTCCCGGGGGCAAGGATGATGTTCTAAATTAGTAGTGATTTTTGTACAACTCTCTGAATATACCAAAATCCACTGGTTTGTACACTTTAAGGGGATTGACTCTGTGGTGTACGAAGTATATCTCAGTAAAGCTGTTTCTCAAAGAAAAAGCAAGGAAAATCATGAGGATGGGAGACACGGCTGTGAACCTCTGTAGACAATACACTGGGTGAACAGGAGCTCATATTCCAATGCCTCATCTGTAAAATGGGGCTATTTGATGATCAAATGAGCTCCTAAGGTCTTTGGGGGATTAAAGATACAGCCCTGAGGCTGCATTGTGCCAGGACAATGTGGCTAGAGCAGGGTGAGTGAGGAAAGTTTCTTATACGTGCCCAAAAGAGCCTGGACATACAGTGGTTAGGACCCGAACCCAAGCTCTCGCCCGCCTCCCTGCCAGCGCCCTGATCTGGCCCTCACCTTGTACCTGGACTACTGCAGTGGGTCTTCACTGCCTCCATGCCTGGTCCCCACCCCACCCTCTACACACACATGCATGTACACAGTCCCCTCATGCAGCCAGAGGGGCGTCTATCAAAGTCTAAATCCAACCATGTCCCTCTTCTGCCCAGAACCTTCCATGGCTCCCACCTCAGGCAGAGGAAAAGCCACAAGTCCTATAAAGCCCTCCAAGGTCTGTACCCTGACGCCTCCCTGACCTCACCTCTCTCACTGGCCCCCTCACCCTCCAGGTGCACCGGCCTCCTCACAGCTCCTCAGGCGCACAAGGAACTGTCCTGCCTCGGGCCTTTGTACTCGCTCATCTTTCCGGCTGGAACATTCTTTCCACAGATACCTTCAAGGTCTGTTCCCTGCTTCAAGTACTTCCTCAAATACCACCTTTTCAGTGGGGCCTGCCTCAGCCACAGCCTCACAGTCCGTATCCACTTTGGCTGCATTATTGCTGCCTGGCATTTCATGTATTTTTAACTTCCTTTTTTGTCATCATCTGTGTTCCCAGCTGGAACAGAAGTTCTACGAAGTGCGGGATGTTCTTCTGTTCTGTTCACAGCTATGATCCCAGCGCATGGTAAGCGCTCAGTAAACATTGCTCGAGTGAATAAAGTGTGAAAACAAGCAACAAGTGAAGCAGAGCCGATGGAGGACGGCAGGGAGTGGTGGAGGCTGGCACCCCGGTAACCCCGGTCGCATCTGCAGGTATAGCCAGCACTCGGCTCTATGCAGCCCAGTGCTTTGACGTGCAGATATGGACCCAGTGTGGCCAGGCGCCGCGTGTTTCGAGGGAAGCCAGAAACTTCTGTATTTATGTGAAATGTCTTGATTTTGAAACCATTGAACAACTGCTGATCAAAAACCCACGTCGGCTGCCTACACAGGTGTGTGCATGCAAGTGTGCTTCCTTGCTCGGCCACGTTGAACTCTTTGTGACCCCTCGGACTAGAGCCCACCAGGCTCCTCTGCCCATGGTTCTTTTCAGGCAAGAGTACTGGAGTGGGTTGCCATTTCTTCCTCCAGGGGATCTTCCTGACTCAGGGACTGAACTCACGTCTCCTGTGTTTCCCGCCTTGCCAGTGGATTCTTTACCACTGAGCCATCGGGGACGCCCCTCTCTAGGTGGGAAGCTGCCATCTGTGACCTCTGACTTAAGTCACAAATGCATCCAAAGGGGTTTCACAGAACCCCAGATTTCTGGGAAAGCTGACAGGACTTCTGAGAGCGGCAGCTGAAGAAGTAAACCTGGCCTTTGAGTGTTTCTGTGAAACGAATGGCATTTTCTTATTTAGGTTCTCGAGACGATTTTATTTTAGGGTGAGTTCCTTTCTCTTCTCATAACTCTCAATTCCACCCTCACATTTATGCTGTGCCCGGGCATCTTTCCGCCACGCTGGAGCAAAGATCAAAAGTAAATATTGGCAGAACATTGGTTTCGCTGTGACCCAGATAAGGAACAGCCTAAAACGGAAATAGCGAGATTTTATTCTTCCTCCCACAACTTCCCGCCTCACTGGACTCCCTCAATATTTACTTATTAATTTCACTTCATACAAAGTCTTGGTGTTAATTTGGTTGCCAACAGGGTGGAGCCTGAACAACTGCAGGAGCTCCAGGCTATAAATAACCCCACGCACAGCGCCCCCTGGAGTTGTGCCATGGCTGCGTACACGTGTTCATCCACATCATCATCTCACGCTCATTGACGGGCCAGAGGAATCCTCTTTGCTTCAGCAAATGTTTCCTGCTTTGTAAAAGTAACATGAACACACGGAGAAAAATTCAC
This sequence comes from Neotragus moschatus, assembly GCA_006410615.1. NCBI lineage: Eukaryota > Metazoa > Chordata > Mammalia > Artiodactyla > Bovidae > Neotragus > Neotragus moschatus. The sequence goes on from SJYA01004279.1 coordinate 10,021, forward strand.
ACAGGGTGAGAGGGCTGTGGGGCAACCCTCTTTCTTCTGCCTTCACCTGATCTTTCCCAGTTCCTGTCTCCAGAAGCTCCAACTGCTGCCCGTTTCTTGTGTGCGCTTTTAACTGTGCATACGAGGCTCTCTCACTCTCTCCCTCTTTCCGGCTGTATAGCATATCACGCACACACACATCCATCCACACACGTAATGTCGTGTCTCTTTCTCCGTTTCCCGTGTTTGCCTCGAATTTCTCTTTGTACCGATGGTTTATACAAGGCATCGGCCAACGACAGTTTGCTCAGGACAGATCTATCCTGCTGCCTGTTTTCGTACGGCCTGCAAGCTAAGAGTGGTTTTCACATTCTCTTACATTTTTTAAATGCTTGAAAACAAACAAAAGAAAGATAATACTTTGCGGCCCATGGAAACGATATGAACTTCGAAGCATCCATGAGTGAAGTTGTACTGGGACACTGTCCTGTCTGTGTGTCTGCGTGCCCTTGTGGCTGCTTTCACGCTCAGACGGCGTCCTCGAGGACTTGCAGCAAGGGCTGTGTGGCCCGCAGAGCCCTGAGTGTTCACTACGTGGCCCTCTCCAGAAACTGTGTGCTCACCGGGTTTGTGCCCCACACGTTCTGCTTTCTTCACGTGACCAGAGCTCCTGGACCTCTTCTGCTCTCAGGACACGCAGAGGGGTCCTGACTTTGTTTAATGTACGGCTTTTTGATTTCACGATAGTGTAAAAGTGTTACGCGTTCAGTCGAAACGGTCATTCTGATTTTGAATTTTGATCTTTTTCCAGGCTCATGATATGCAGTCCAGTCCTCTCTCGTGATGCTGGGCAGGGCAGTGAGCCATAGCTCCCAGTCGGCCCCGTGGTCACTAGCGTGAACAGCTGATACACTGACAGCCGTTCTGGATCCGGACGTCCATTCTGTTCTTCCCCGTCAGCACGGTATTAATAGGTGACACGCGACATTCAACATTCTGTTGTTAAATAGGCTTTGTGTTCATTGAGTTTGCCCAGCTCTAGGCTAATGTAAGTGATCTGAGCACGCTTAAGGTAGGCAAGGTTAAGCTGTGATAATAAGTTAGGTGCATTAAATGTATTTTCTTCTTTTTCTTTTTTTTAAGGCTGACTGCATAGCTTATGGGATCTGACCAGGGACTGAATCCTAGCCACTGGAGGGAATTTCCTTCAGTGCACTTTTAACTTAATGTTTTCAACTTACGATGCGTTCACTGGGACATAACCTTACTGTACGTCGGGGAGGATCTGCGTTGATCGACCTCATTCCTTTTAACAAAGGCTCTAGTGTCTCTCATTGCATCGCTGAGCCATCATTGACCCAGTTCTTAGGACAGACCCCTGAAATTCTTGTCTAAATGAAAAAAGTTCATGTCTCAGGACAGTTTGAAAATTCCTGACAAGTACAAGAAATCCCAAGTCGTCTCTCTGTTTATAATTTACATCTTGCTTTTTGAGAAATGGGATTTGCGGCAGCTTACAACGGGAGAGGCAGGCCCAGTAAAACTGTAAAACTCCTAGGACAGAGGTGAAATACCAGGAAAGGACTGGAGTCGAGAGGCCTGCTCCTCCTGGCTTAGGGGGCCTGGATTAGATTTGAGCTCAAAGCTTTATTTGAATCACATCTGCAGATGATGCAGAAATCTTTGTGGATGTTTATTTTCCTCAAGAAGGAGGTCGAAGGCAGAAGGCCTCTGAGAAGTTGGAAAAAATGCCAGTCAGAGTAACAGAAAACAGTATTTCCTACCCTTACAAGTGCCAAATCTTGAAGTAAATGAATTTTTATTAACAGTATTTTTCTTTAACTTACATAATTTTGTAAAAACCTTAAACATGATTGTTTCATCTGGAGGAAAAATACCTGTGAATTCATGGTTCTGATGAGTTAGTAATATGCGTGCTTTTTCAAATGCGTATAAATCCATAATAAATACTAAAAATTTTTTGAAAGCACAACTTTATCCACGTACCACCTACAAAAATCTTGAAAACCAACAGTGGCGCTTGTGCTAAACATTTAAAAATGCTGGGGTGTCAGACACTGGTGGTTACCATGCCGATTGCCGTTTCTCCCTTCCTTTCTGCTGGCACCCTATCTTTGTTCTGCTGGTCATGTACCCAGGCCTGGGAAATAAACCACATTTGATTTAAAGCAATTACCACCATCCTATTCTCCTGGACCCGTGACTGGTCTAGAGGTAGTCATTTGACCCAATTCTGGCCAAAGGGAAGCTCTGCTGAGGGCTTCTGGGAAAGGATTTCCTCTCTGATAAGGAAGAGGCATATGAGGCAAGATCTGTTTGCCTCTTTTCTTCCTTTCCTGATTTGGATGTAATTGTGAGAAGAGGTGATGAGTGAGCTGTGGCAACCATCTTGTGACATTAGGTGAACAGCCTAAGGACGCATTGCTGACTTGCAGTTGAAGGCAAGGAGCATCGGTCCTTTACAATCTCCCTGAGATTCCAAATACACCCTAGGGTCTCCCGTCCCCAGAAGTCTTTCAGAAAACAATAAATGCTATTATCATCTAAACTGCTATTGTGGAGCCTCTGAAAACTATCTTAAAGGACCCAGTTGGCTTTGTCCTTTAGAGCTGGACTCCAAGAGCCAACAGATTCAGGGCCATATTCCAGCTCCACCAAGTACTCTGCTATCCTGGCAAGTGGCTTAACTTTCCTAAGCCTTAGTTTTTCTGATCATAAAATATTTATCTTTTGCAGTGACTTTTGAGGAAAAAAATTAAACTTCATTTAAAGCCCCGGGAATATGAAAGTACTGTGAGTATTAGCAGCAAAATTATTTCTTTAATATTCATACTCTCCTCTAAGAAGGTGGGGCAGAGACAGGAGGTTCACAGCACCTAACTAAAGAGCGCCAGCCTAGCACAAGCAGAGAAGAAGTTGATCTGAGTGTCAGAACTGACCTCAAACTGCAGATGAGTCAGTGCTTCATGGGACAAGCTAAGTGGAAGCCTTGGGGTCTAGACTACCAGTGTGATAGGCAGATTCCTGGCTGTGAACTTTTTGGTTCAGGATTCGTGACTCACACTTTCCAGGAGCACAGATTCTACGTTTGGTCATCTCATCTTTTTAAAGGATGTGGGAAGCTGTCCTGGTCCAATGGCTTGGAGGCAGTGGCCTGGGGGCTATTTACGTAAGAGACTGGAAAGATTCAGGGGCAAGGTCGTCACTGCCTTACGTTTGGTTTACAGAGCAGCTGTTGGCCCTGTCTATAGCAGCCTGAATGAAGGAAATAGACGGGGAGGTATAGCATGAGCTGAAGGAGCATTAGAGGGTGAGTCAGTAAACTCGTGACTCCAGTGTGTGACCCAAGGAAGTTTCTTCTCAGTCCAGACCTCAGTATCTCCCTGTGTATAGTGGGGCTCCAGAGCAACCCAAGATCTTATGGCGGATAGAAATGCATTTGGCAGCGAGGAGGTGGGAACACGAGTGACTGATGCTCAAACAAGCAAGGGTTTATTTTCCCCCATAATAAGAACNTTCTTCTCAGTCCAGACCTCAGTATCTCCCTGTGTATAGTGGGGCTCCAGAGCAACCCAAGATCTTATGGCGGATAGAAATGCATTTGGCAGCGAGGAGGTGGGAACACGAGTGACTGATGCTCAAACAAGCAAGGGTTTATTTTCCCCCATAATAAGAACTTCAGAGGGAGACCGTTGTTTGTCTTGACTTAGTGGCTCAAGGAAGTTGGGGCTCTTGTTGGCATCTCTGCAGTTCTCTTGGCTTCCCCATCATGGTTTCAGGACAGATGCTCAGTCCTTCTGATGATAAGAAGAGAGGCAGCACCGTCCACTCTGTCCCCTTTGCCCCAAAGTGAAAGATTTCCCTGCATGCCAGCAACTCCCCTTACGTTTCTTTTGACAGATCTGGTCACGTGATGGATCACATGCCTGAGCCAGCTGCCAAGGACGCTGGGAAAGTGAGGGCCTGGTCACTGTTGTGAAGGTGAAGAGAAGGGAATGTGTATGGGTTTGCCGAGCACAGGGTCTCAGGGCTGCAAACCCCTGATCCTGGCCCCCGAGGTCTCGGGCATCCAGAGACACTGCTATCCTCCCACGGCCCTTCCAGCGACAGTGGAGGCTGAGAGAACACGACCTGGGTTCGAAACCTGTCTCCAACACTGGCTCTTTGTGGGACCGTGGGAAAGTCCCTGCATGTCCGAGACTTCACGTCTCCAGCAGGATGGAATATGAGATCCAGCTCCTCCCCAGGGCTTCAGGGCCCTCGGCAGTCACACTGCACCCCATACACCAAAGAGCTCCGCCTTTGGACCCAAACTGGGTTTACAGCTCTGCAGTTGCCATTTTGAAATCCTTTCTGATTTCAGAACAAATGCCCTGCGTTTTCATTTTACATCTGGTCCTGATAATCCCATAGCAGGTTCCGTATGGTTTGTCAGACCCTGTGTGAATTACCCATTTACCCACTGGTATATAGTCCAGGTCTTTGGGTTGAAAATGACAGAAACAAACCCAGCTCAAAAGAGTTTAAGAAAAAAGTGAGTGAGTGTGTGTGTGTGAAAATGTATAGGTTTATGCAAATGGGACTTCCCTCATGGCTCAGACGATACAATGTCTGCCTACAATGCTGGAGATCTGGGTTTGATCCCTGGGTCAGCAAGATTCCCTGGAGAAGGAAATGGCAACCCACTCCAGTACTCTTGCCTGGAAAATGCCATGGACAGAGAAGCCTGGTAGGCTACAGTCCATAGGGTCACAAAGAGTCAGACACGACTGGGCGACTTCATTTTCNGCTGGAGATCTGGGTTTGATCCCTGGGTCAGCAAGATTCCCTGGAGAAGGAAATGGCAACCCACTCCAGTACTCTTGCCTGGAAAATGCCATGGACAGAGAAGCCTGGTAGGCTACAGTCCATAGGGTCACAAAGAGTCAGACACGACTGGGCGACTTCATTTTCACTTTATGCAAACTGAAATTCTTGAGATGGGCTCAGCTTCAGGAGTGGCTGGATCCAGGTGCATACCTGCTCTTTAGGAGCCATGCCCCTTCCAGCTCTCAGCTCTCTTTCCTTCTGTGTCACTTATGGTCACCCTGTAGCCCCTGGAAACCAGGCTGCCACTCTGCCAGGTCAGCAAGCCAAGTGGATAAAAGCTGACTTTCCTATGTTTTCCCAGCATCAGTCTGGGGGTTGACTCAGGTTGGCCACTTGGGTCCCTTGCCCATCCCAGAACCAGTCCCTCGGAATGGGGGTGGAATATGTTCATTGCCCAGGCTTAATAAACCGGTTGCTCTTGTTGGAGAGACAGCCCACTTCCTCTTGAGCCACATGGAGTGACAGTGGGGAAGGAGTGGTTCCCAGAAGAGGGGAGAGGGATGGACAGTGGTCAGGTACAAACAACAGTTGGCTATTGAATGCCCTCCCCCACCCCCAACTATCCCTGTTCCAAGGCCTCCTTTGTATGTGCTTAGTATTCCATAAGTGTTTGTTAAATTAATAAGTGATTATACGAAGTAAACTACTAGAAGAAAAATCCATCTGATTTATCAGGATTTAAGTGCTCTTAGAGATCATTTCTGATTTTCCACGTCCGGCCCATTTTTGCTCTATTCTCCTGGGCTGGCATCACTTCAACCTTCCGAACCCTGATTCTGCCTGCTGCAGCGCACAGCGAGGCTGCCTCACAGGGCAGAGTCCCCTGTGGGCCCCGGCCCACCGCAGGCCCAGGCAGATGAAGGCTGAATCAAGAGTGGCTCACTCTGCCCCGTGGGAGATGCCAGGAGGCTCTGGCCCAGCGAGGTGGCAGCAGTGGCTGATAAAGGCAGATCTCGCTAGGCATTTTTCCTGCCCTCACTGGCCGGCTTCGGCAGGGCACACTCTCGCCCAGTTCTCTTTCGCATCGAGAACTTCCAAAGAATCCTCTCCGTGCCTGAACCACACGCAGGGCCTGGGTAGGTGATGCTGGAGCAGACAGACTTGGAGCCTAGCACACTCAGGGACACACGCCCCGCCTGAGGGGGTCCCAGGGACTCAGCTGCCTCCCACTGTGGCTCTGTGAAAAATGTGTGAGCGGTGTAGCCAGACCTTCGGCTTTTTCAGTAGACTGTTTTGGAGGCTCACAGCAAAATCGAGCAGTAAGTGCGGAGAATTCCCGTATCTCCCTGCTCCCACCCTATCCCACTCTCAGCCTCACCGCCTACCAACAACCCCCGCCCCATCCCCCCGCCAGAGCCGTGCGTCTGCCGTCTGCCGCAGTCAGTGAACCTAACAGACGCATCGTTAGGGACCCAGCCCGAGTCCGTAGCTGCACTAGGCTCACTGTTGGTGCTGTGCCTTCTATGGGTTTGGACAAATGTGTCCTGGCACGTGTCTCTACTGTAATCCTTTCACTGCCCTACAAATCTTCTCTGCTTTGCTCAGTCATTTCTCCCTCCCTATAAGCCCCAGCAACTCCTGATCTTTTTAAAGTCTCCACAAGGTTGGTCTTTTCTAGACCTTTTGATTATCTTATTGCGTTTTCTTGCAATACCCAGGGTTTTGGCTGGACTGCCAGCGTCCACTCTGAATGGTAGATGCCCAAGTCAGCCTGGTTAAATATTCTGCATATTATTCCTGGAAATATCCCTTTCTCTAAATGCTGATGATAAATTCTAATTTTATGAAAATACCATGCAGGCCAAATCAAATAGGCTGCAGGCTGCGTTGGGCTCGTGGGACACCAGGCTGAGAACTTAGATATGGGGATGAAGAAAGGTGAAGTTGGAGTCCAGAAGCCCTAGTCTGCTCAGCCGCTTCCGAGCTGTGTGACCTTGGAATCACCTTGGTCTCAGCCCGTCTGTTAAGTGAAGGCCTTGAGAATGCGATGATGAATAAATAGGAAGGGACACAGTCGGTGCCCATCTCTGAGGCTGGATGTTCTGGCATTTTCACAGGCTCCCATGGCCTGCAGTGGGCACAAACCGCCAAGACACAGATGTACTGCTCTTGTAAAACCTGAAGATGGTAAAAACATCAAAGATTCCCAGACACGTACAGGCGGTGAGGGTAGGGGGACGTAAGAGAACAGTGAAGGGAGGCTTGTTGCCTGCTCGGCTGGTCAAAGGGAAAATTTCTCTGCCTCCCAGAAACTCTCCATTACAACTACCATCTTGATGAGGGAAGAGCTGATCCAAGGTTGGGAGCCAGGCTGCCTGGGGTCTGGTCCTGGTCTTGCCGTGTACCAGCTGGGTGCTCTTGAGAAAGCTGCTTCTCCTCTCGGCGCACTAGGGCGCCAGAGATGGTATTCTTATCCTGCTCTATGTGGTTGGTGCCCCTTGAGCTGGGCAGCACACGGCTGTCTCTGGTGACCCTGAAGTTCTTGTCTGGAAGATCGGGGTCAGACGAATTAACTCACGGAACGTGCAGGAAGTGGTGGGTGCTCAGCACTAAGTAATGGCTCCCTAAGCATCCACCGAGAGAGGTGTTGTTATCTCTGCCCTGGGCCACGCGCTTCACCTGCACCTAGCACTGCTCTACTGTAATCACCCCATTTTAAAGACGAGAAAACTGAGGCTCAGAAAAGAGTCTCAGAGAAGGAGAGTAACTCTCAGGGTCACCCAGCTAGAAAGTGGCAGAGAACAACAGCAAGAGGCAGCAGCGGGAATGGAACAAGACTCGAAACAGCGAATTCTGACTCAGCACCCCTTGTCTCATGCTGGGCCCATTGCTTTAAGCACGGCATCTCAGTGAGCCCCGGCACCTCTGCCCTCCCCCGCCTCCCCGGGCTCCATGCCTTAAGAGGGTGTACTTTCCACTGCCCCTAACCTCCACTTCAGAGGAGAGAAGGGCCTCAGTCCAGACAAGGCTGCCAGAGCTGAGTCTAGTTCTCAGGGTTCATGGATGGGTTCCCAGTGGGGTGCTCCAGCCCCGTGACCAGAGCCTCACCTCTTCTCCCCCTTTAATCCTCAGATTTCAAAGCACTTTACATGCAAACTCTAATTAGAGAAGACACCTTCCTGTGCTCCTAATAAACTCTCTTGTGGGGCCCCAGGGCATCAGGGCTGCAAACACTACTAATTCTAGGATATACTCACAGGATGTGGCCAGAACAGACTTGACTCAGACTACCTGATTCAAAGTAGCCCCCCCTTCTCTCTCTCTCTCCTGTACCTGCTGTTTCTGATGTCGCACTGATCAGTTATTTTAAATTATTTGTTTAATAGCATATTGACTCAAATCAGCAGCTACATTTATAGAGCGGCCACTACAGGCTGGTCTTGCATTTTGCTCTTACAGTCATCTCTCAGCAGCCACGGGCTTCCCAGCTGGTGGTAAAGAACCCACCTGTCAATGCAGGGACATAAGAGACACAGGTTCAATCCCTGGGTCAGGAGACCCCTTGGAGGAGGGCATGGCCATCCACTCCATTCTCCTGGAGAATCCCACGGACAGAGGAGCCTGGCGGGCTATGGTCCAGGGTGCCGCAAGGAGTCAGACACGACTGAAGCAACTGAGCGCGCACATTGCGCACACACGCTCAGTACCCACAAGGCATTGTTCCCAAGACCCCTACAGATAAGGAAATCTACGGATGCTCAAGTCCTCGATGTAAAATGTCAGGGTATTTGCATATAGCCCACTTTACATCATCTCTGGATTACTTAAAATACCTAATACAATGTAAATGTTATGTTAATCATTGCTGGCATATGGCAAAGTCAAGTTTTGCTTTTTGAAACTTTCTGAAATTGTTTTTTCCAGATAGTTCCGATCCTCAGTGGGTTGGATCCACAGATGCGGAACCCTCTGTGTAAAGGACCGACTATGTCAACCTCCTGGGGCACAGAGAGGTTAGGTAACTCCTCCGAGGTCACACAGCTAGTGAGGAAGCTGTATGTAGTTGCTTATTTATTTATCTGGGTGTTTTGTGTTCTTCTCTCAACTCATCCATCCATCCATCTATCCAGTCATCTATCCATTCATTTTTCAAACACATTTCTTTAACGAAAACTATATGCCTGGCTGGGCTTTAGACCCTGGGACATGGAAGTGATTATGTTCACTGCTGTATCCCCAGTGCCTCATATGATGTTTGGCACGTAGTAGGCACGCAGTAAATACTTATGGATTGAATGAACAGGATCTTGTGCTTGGCCTGTGTGACAACACAAGTCTTTGTGTAAATACTGACGCCTCTTTCTGTGCCCCAGGGAGAAGGAAACCATATCGTTGGCTCTTTCTGCTTCTCCATGCTTTTTCCCATCTCCACACCTTTGCTAGAGCTCTTCCCTCTGGTGGCTTTGCCTTTCCCATCGTATAGATCAGAGGTTGATACACTATGGCCCAGGGGCCAAATCTGACTCATCATCTGTTTCTGTAAATAAAATTTTATTGGAACACAGCCGCATCTCTTTGTTTCTGGATTATCCATGGCCACTTTTGATCTACAACAGAAGTGAGTAGCTGTGGCAGAGACCTGTGGATCTAAACACTTATTATCTGGCTCTTTATAGAAAAGGTTTGTTGGCCCCTGATTCAGCTGACTTTTCCATATCTTTTAAGAATGAATTGAAATGCCTTCTTCTCCAGGAAGCTTTCCGTGATCTCCCAGGCTGGTTTAAGGGTCTTTACTATGTGTTCTAGTAGTCNGAGTAGCTGTGGCAGAGACCTGTGGATCTAAACACTTATTATCTGGCTCTTTATAGAAAAGGTTTGTTGGCCCCTGATTCAGCTGACTTTTCCATATCTTTTAAGAATGAATTGAAATGCCTTCTTCTCCAGGAAGCTTTCCGTGATCTCCCAGGCTGGTTTAAGGGTCTTTACTATGTGTTCTAGTAGTCCTGCTGCTGCTGCTAAGTCGCTTCAGTCATGTCCAACTCTGTGCGACCCCATAGACAGCAGCCCACCAGGCTCCCCCACCCCTGGGATTCTCCAGGCAAGAACACTGGAGTGGGTTGCCATTTCCTTTTCCAATGCATGAAAGTGAAAAGGGAAAGTGAAGTCACTCAGTCGTGTCTGACTCCTAGCAACCCCATGGACTGCAGCCCACCCAGGATCCTCCATCCATGGGATTTTCCAGGCAAGAGTACTGGAGTGGGATGCCATCGCCTACTCCAGTAGTCCTATCTTCCCTCTAAACAGGGTTTCTCAATGTTCCTCCTGCTCTAGGAGCCTTTTTAGATTCTTTTTTCCTAGTTGCCCATCCTTCATGAAATTTTAATACACAGATAATCTGTATATCTGTTTTAACACACAGATAATCTATGTGTCTGCTGCCCTTTGAAGGGCCATAAACCATGGTGATCTAGTATTTTTTGCCTCTGTTGAGACTACGTGTGAACACACCTCTTATTGCTCTGCATGCATTCAGCCGAACAGAATATATTGAGCACCTACTATGTACCAAGCCCTGCTCTGGGCACAGAGGGCGAGGAAAGCAAAAATAAACACACGGAACTACATCAAACTAAAAAAAAAACTTTTGCTGAGCAAAGGAAACCATCCACAAAATGAAAAGACAGCCTATTGAATGCGAGAAGACATTTGCAAATGGTATATCTGATAAGGGGTTAAGATCACAAATATGCAAAGAACTCATACAACTCAATATCAAAAGAGCAAACCAATTAAAAAGTGGGCAGACGATCTGAATAGATAGTTTTCGAAAGAGGACGTACAGATGGCCGGCAGATGGATGAAGATACTGAACGCCACTGATCATCGGGGAGGCAAGTGGAAACCACAGTGAGATTTCCCCTCACATCTGTCAGAGTGCCTATCGTCCAAAAGACAACGCAGCGCAAGAACTGGTGAGGACGTGAAGAAAAGGTCAGCGCAGTGCACTGTTGGTAGGGATGCAGACTGGCGCAGCTGCTATGGAGAACAGTATGGATGGTCCCCAGAACGACACAGATAGAACGACCATATATATGATCTAGCAATTCCACTTCTGCGTACTTTTCTGAAGACAAAAGCGCTTATTTGAAAAGATATATGGCCCTTAACAGGGCTTCCTGGGTAACTCACACAGTAAAGAATCTGCCTGCAATGCGGGAGACCTGGGTTCAGTCCCTGGGTTGGGAAGATCCCTTGGAGGAAGGCATGGCAACCCACTCCAGTATTCTTGCCTGAAGGACTCCATGGACAGAGGCGTCTGGCGGGCTACAGTCCATGGAGCTGCGAAGAATCGGGCAGGACTGAAGCGATACACACAGACGTACACATGCCCCTCGTTATTGCAGCACTGTTTACAATAGCCAAGATACGGAAGCAACCTATGTGTCCATCAATGGGCAAAGAACAGGTGGTGTATACACACACACACACACACACACACATTAATCCCTTGCAGGTATATCTTTGCAAACATCTTATCAGATATATTGTTTGCCTTGCCCCGATGATTAGTGATGTTCAGTATCTTCAGATACCTCATTCAGAATCTGCTGGCCATGTGTACGTCCTCTTTGGAAAATTGTCTATTCAGGTCCTCTGCCCACTTTTTAATTGGCTTACTCTTTTGACGTTGAGTTGTATGAGTTCTTTGCATATTTGTGCTCTTAACCCCTTATCAGATATATCATTTGCATACACACACACACACACACACACATACACAATGGAATATTATTCAGTGATAAAAATGAAAATTTGCCATTTGTGACAACATGTATGAACCTAGAAGGTGAAATAAGTCGGAGAATGGCAAACACCACTCGACATCACTTACACATGAAATCTAAAAATCTAGACAAACGAGCTAACTGGGTGAGACGGAAATAGTCTCAGATACAGGGAATACACCGGTGGCCGCAAGAGGGGAGGGTGGGGGAATGAGTGGAATAAGTGAGGAAGACTGAGGTACCGGCGTCCAGGTTCTGTAAAATACACCATTTGGGGGGGGTGATGCACAGTACGGGGAATGTAGGCAACAATATTGCAATGACCTGGCACGGTGACAGACGGCAACTGGACTTACCATGGTGGCCACTTGGCAACACATAAAAATACTGAATCGCTATGGGATACACTTAAAACCAGCGTAATATCTTAAGTCCACTATACTTCAATAAAGTTTTTTAAAAAATGATAGACAAACCTGAAAAACACGAATTCCAAAAAGAAGATATATAGACCCGCATGTTCACTGCATTTTTATCTCCAATAGCCAAGACACGGAAATAGCATGAGTGTCCGTCAACAGATGAATGAATAAATAAAATGTTGAGTGTGATATATACAGATAATATTAGATATATAATAATTATGTAATACATACAATATAATATACAAATGATATAATTACATATAATTATATTACTATACTATATCATTATTATTATATAAAATATTACTGTATGTTATGTATTAATATATTTTTATATAATATATAAAATCATATAATATATAATTATATATAATAGTAAAACATTGTGTTATATATAATATTATATATATATATAATTTACTATTATTCAGCCATAAAAAAGAATGAAATCTTCCCATTTGTGACAACATGGATGGAAACTGAGGGCATTATGCTAAGTGAAATGTCAGAGAAAGACAAACATCATATGATCTCACTCATATGTGGAATCTAAAACAAAAAACTTAGCTCATAGATACAAAGAACAGATTGGTGGCTGTCAGAGGCGTGGGGAATGGGGGCTAAACAGGTGAAGAGGGTCCAAAGGTGCACATTTCCAGTTAAAACTCAGAGACGCCATCGGCATGTGCTGTACAGCCCGGCAGCTGTAACTGATAATGCTGTACTGTATATTTGAAAGTTGCTGAGTGAGCAGAACTTAAACGTTCTCATCATGAGAAAAAATGTGTGTAGCTCTGTATGGTGACGGACATTAACTAGACTCATTCTGACTATCATTTCACAATATAAGCAAATTTCAAATTGTTATATTCTATACCTGTAACTAATATAATGTTATACGTCAATTGTGCCTCAATCAAAACAAACAGAGAGAAGCCTTGAGTTACAGTTGGTTTGTTCTCCAGCACAACCTAGGTGTGACCCCTGGGCGTTTGCTTGTGCTTTCTCCTCTGCCTAGGCAGTCCTTCCACACCTTTGGCTGAGGCAGTATCCCATCCCTATTTGCATTGTCCTGGTAGCTCAGCTGGTAAAGAATCCGTCTGCAATGCAGGGGAGACTGGTTTGATTCCTGGGTTGGGAAGATTCACCTGGAAAAGGGATAAGCTACTCACGCCAGTATTCTTGGGCTTCCCTGGTGGCTCTGATGGTAAAGAACCCTCCTGCAATGCAGGAGAGCTGGATTCAATCCCTGGGTTGGGAAGATCCCCTGGAGGAGGGCATGGCAACCCACATCAGTATTCTTGCCTGGAGAATCCCCATGGACAGAGAAGCCTGGCGGGCTACAGTCCATGAGTTTGCAA
>SJYA01004279.1:23445-35242 GCA_006410615.1 Neotragus moschatus
CAGGAGAGCTGGATTCAATCCCTGGGTTGGGAAGATCCCCTGGAGGAGGGCATGGCAACCCACATCAGTATTCTTGCCTGGAGAATCCCCATGGACAGAGAAGCCTGGCGGGCTACAGTCCATGAGTTTGCAAAGAGTTGGACATGACTGAGCAATTAAGCACAGCACATTTGCATCTCAGCTCCTGTATCACCTCCTCAGGGAAGTCTTCCCTGATTTCCCAGACAAGATTCAGTACCCCCCCCAACCCTGTCAGCATCCATACATCACTCAGTCATTCATATGTTACTTCTTTCCTTCACTTCTCCACCAAACACCCATAGAGCACACACTCTGCTCTGGGATTTGTTCCAGGCACCGGGGACACAGTCACTGCTTTCATGGAGCTCACGTTTGGGGATCATTCAATAGACAGGCAAACAGAGAAGTGAACATCAGACAAATACGTGACGTGAAGTAAATGAACAGGGTCGCATGGTAAGAGGGTGACTGGTGGGGTCCTCCCTGAGGCAGTGATGTTTGAATCAACATTTGGATCAAGAAGAAGGAGCTGGTCATGGAAAGATCTGGGTAAAGCATACCCAGGAGAGGGGGGCGGCAAGGGCACTGAGGCAGGAGCATAACCAGCCCAGCTGAGAAGCAGCCAGGAAGCCCCTGGGGCTGCCACCCAGGGCGAAGAGGTGCGCCTAGAAAGGTCGGGTGGCGGCAGGCTGTGCAGGACCTAAAGACGGTCATACGGACTCTGGATCCTGACCTGGGAGCAGAGGGCAGCTGTCAGAGGGTTTCAACACAGTTCTGTATTTCTGCGCAGTCTCAGCCCTCTTCATCCTTGGCAGTTCTGCTTTTGCATGACTTTTGGAGTGGTGTGTGGCTTTTGATGGTGAGCACCCCGCAGGGGTCCACTGCGTCCCTTCTGATCCCCGAATATCTGACTCCTAGTAAGCGCAGGTCTCAGGTTGGGTGCCCCCAGAAGCAGGTACTGAGATAGGAATGCAAGTCGTGTATTTGGGAGGTGATCCTAGGAAGTAAGGAAGTGGGGACACCAAACAGGGGAGCGGAGGCAGCCAGTCCGGGATACGTTTTTGAGCAGGTCACTGCTGTGGCCAGTGGGGGCTCACTCCTGCTGGGGAGCACTGAGATCAGCAGAGAGCATCTCACTGAAGCAGTCCTACCTGGGAGAGAGGAAGTGGGTTTTTATCTACCACTGGTTGAGGGTTGCCACCAGGGTATGAACTCTTGGGCACTTCCGGCCTGGCAGGGGCTTAACGTGCTCTGGTGACTGGAGAGAACCCTCAGCACAGAGACACAGGTGCCGTGGTTGGAAGCCACTGGATGGTGAGCGGGGGTGGGCACGGTCTGTATTTAAGTAACTCATTGGCAGCTGACCAACAGAAGAGACAAGGAAGAAATGCCTCTGAACATGGCAGCGTGGGCTCCACTTCCCCTACAATTTTCAGCGAATCCCCAGAGGTCCTCAGGGGGTTAGCTTTTTTGCTCCAGTCTTTTGGTTTCTGTGTGGCCAGGATAGAAGGTTCTGGAAGCCTGCCCTGCCATCCCAGCAGGCTGGGGCTCACCACATCCTGGGGAATTGAAGAGGAGAAATTTGGATTTTTCTCTAGGAAGCAGTTTCCTCAACAGTCCACAAGGCTTTATCAGTGTTCAGCCTTCTCTTACTGGGCAGGCGGCCCTGGCGGTCTGGGCGCTACATTGCAGGAGCAAAAAAAAAAAAAAAACCCTGCCCTTCTCACCCTGCCTGGGAAAACCGGACCACACTGGGATGGCACCCTGCCCTCCGCCCACCACCCGGAAACTGGCCTGGCTGGCAACGGGGCGGGTAGGGAGGAAGGCAGAGCTGTTTGAACGTGTCTCTCGCTGCCGCAGGAGGGGTGGGAGACGGCAGGGGTGAGCTGCAGAAACGTGATGAGATTATCGTTTCCTCTTGATGCAGAACCCCTCACCCCATGAGTGGGCCTGTGCAGACAGAAACGGTGAGAGATATAAAGACATGGTAGGGCAGAGAGACGCCTTTCGGACGAGCAAGTCAAAGAACCCTGCCTATTACCTGGAACATGGAAGCCTTCTGGTCCATTGTGGGTGGAGGCCAGGGTTGCATCTAAACACCCTACGATGCCCTGGGCACTAGGTAAGCAGTGGGCATCGTTCCATCAGACCAGGTTTCCTCAGCCACAGCACTGCTGACATTTGGGGACGGATACAGTTTGCTACAGTGGGGGCTGTCCTGAGCATTGTAGGATGTTTAGACGCATCCCTGACCACTCACGATGGACCAGGAGCAGTTGCCCATTCCCAGTCACGATGATCGAAAAGGATACAAAATTGCCCCTGGTTGAAAACCACTGCATTAGACCCACACATACTTACATGAGGGATTATTTTGTTCCTAACCCTGTGTTCAGTGACTTACGTGTCTCAATGCATTGAGTCACAACCAACTTATCAGGCTGGGGCGGATGTGGCAGCCCCATACTGTTGTGCCCAGGCTGCTAACCTGTCCTCCCCTCCTTACGGTGTTGTCCTGGCCTCATGTACAACATGCCTCCACCCCACATTCATATTGCTTCAGGGAAATGGAGAGGCGGAACCTGGAAGTTGTCCCCATGGCTTAACACCATATCCCATTGGTCAAAACTTGGTCACATGGCCACATCTAACTGCTAGGAAGGCTGGGAAATGTAGTTTTTATGGGGACAGCCTCATCCTCAGCTACAAGTCCCCCATGGAGCTGGGGAAGTATCAGTTCAGTTGTTCAGTCGTATCTGACTCTTTGTGACCTTACGGACTGTAGCACGCCAGGCCTCCCTGTCCATCACCAACTCCCAGAGTTTACCCAAACTCATGTCCATTGGGTCGGTGATGCCATCCAACCATCTCATCCTCTGTTGTCCCCTTCTCTTCCCACCTTCAATCTTTCCCAGCATCAGGGTTTTTTCCTAATGAGTCAGTTCTTTGCATCAGGTGGTCAAAGTATTGGAGTTTCAGCTTCAGTATCAGTCCTTCCAATGAATATTCAGGAGTGATTTCCTTTAGGATGGACTGGTTGGATCTCCTTGTGGTCCAAGGGACTCTCAAGAATCTTCTCCAACACCACAGTTCAAAAACATCAATATGACAAAAAGCCAATGCATAGGGTGGCTACCTGGAAAAGTTGAAAGTGGCTGGATATTGGATGATATTGTTGAGATGCTGCCTTGACCCCGAAACTACCTATCTCCAGCCTTTTTGTCCTTTGAAAAAATTAAATGCCTTTACTGTTTAAGCCACCGTTAGTGGATTATTCTGAAATTTACTGCTGAAAGGGCTAAGTCACTTCAGTCGTGTCTGACTCTGTGCAACCCTATGCACTGTAGCCTGCCAGGCTCCTCTGTCCGTGAGGTTTTCCAGGCAAAAATACTGGAGTAGGTTGCCATTTCCTACTCGAGGGGGTCTTCCCCGCCAATCCCCTCCCAGGAATCAAACCACATCCCTTACGTCTCCTGCATTGGCAGGTGGGTTCTTTAACACTAGTGCTAAAGAAGGCATTCTTAGTTAATATAATTATGCTCAGTCCACCATATTTTGGCCCTGGAGTTTCTACCCAACTCCCAGAGGGTAGGACCATCACTTATTTTTATGAGTGGTAGACGCCTCTTTTTTTTCCTCTTTGGAAGCTGATGGAGAGCAGCCCATTCAGTTTGCTTCAGTCCTTGCAGGATGAATGAGGTATGAAGAAACACATGTACTAATTCTTGGGAGACTTTTGACACTCAAAAGAATGCAACATTTGCTTATATTGAGGGGAGCGTCTTAGATTCGTTAATGTATTATTAGCTCTCAGAGTTTCATAGCATTTGAGAATGTGGGACTTAATAAAATGTCGGTATCAATTAGAAATGCTTGGGTGCTGATAATCAAAGAATCACAACGACCAACAGTTATATGCTGAACGTAACTTGCCAGGCACTTTAATAGGCACTCCTTCTACACTAACTCATTTATTCTTTACAACCCCACGAGGAGATTTCTCTTCCCTCCACGTAGGGAACGCAGGGACGGAGCTAGTAAGTGACACACCTGAGGTGCGACGCCAGAGAGCTGACTCCAGAGGTCAGGCTCTTAGCTGCCTCTCTTTAGAGCCAAATAACAGTGGCTTCAGCCATATGAACACCTGTCATCTACTTTAAAAAGAGTTTAGCGTGGAGTCCTCTGACCTTGCCCTTTGCCATTCTCAGTACGCTGGCTTTTGCCACCTAACTGGCACAAGATGGTGACTGAGGTCAAGCATTCCCAGGTCTCATGGCTATATCCACGGCAAGCAGAGAAGGCAGTGGCAGGTTGCCAACCTTCCTTAGTGGAAGAACAGTTTCCCTGGACCTCTCCTCCAGCAAACTGCCTATTGGATCTCATTGGTCAGAACCAGGTCACATGTTCACCTTGGACCAATCACTAGCAGACTGGCATGGATACACCACAGTTAGCTGACCAATCACAATTTTCCCCTGGGCCAGGAGTGACTGGCACAAATTGGGGTTCAGATAGAAAAGAAGGGAGATGACTAGTGCGTGCAGAGGAGGCCAATGGCGTGGATCCCAGCCGCTGACATTCCTGCGTGTGTAGAGTGAGCCTGGCTCTGCCTTCAGGTCTTTACATACATTATCAAGTCATCACACTACTATTAGCCCTGGTAGGATGAAAAATCTGAAGCCCAGAGAACTTCAGTTGACTTGTCTTAAATCACCCAGACAGAGAGGAGGAACCTGGATTCAAATGCAAACCCCTTAGAGACCTCAACCCCTCTAGATGGGGTTGCCAGATAAAATAAAGGATGGCCAGTTAAATTCGAATTTCAGATAAAGAAAGCAAATGTTTTAGTTTACATCTGTCCCAACTATTGCATGGGCTATACATTAAAAAAAAAAAAATCTTTTGTTGATCTGAAGATCAAATTTAACTGGGCATTCTCTATTTTTATATGCTAAATTTGACAATCCTACTTAGGGTCACCGGGTCAGAAACCTCAGCACTGGTGTGGGAGCTTAGCCACACTCTGTTTGCATAATAAACACTAAGAAAATTCCACAAAGAAATATGCATTCTCCCATTTTTCTGGAAACCTGATCCCTCTTGGGTTATTATTTGTTTTCTTCTTTTCAAGAAGGGTACAGAGAAAATGTCCCTGCCCTCAGAAAAACAACAGTGTATGTATTGGGATAAATGGCTGCTGGCATTTGGCCTCAAGGCCAAGGAGACAGCAGGGAAAGGTGGGGAGTGTGGGCCGGGGCGGGGGTCCTTTCTCACGCGCCCGTTCCCAGCTGATTATTGCCAGAAAGAATGTGGATCTAGCTGAGTCCAATCCTCCAATGTTTGAAGGGGGGTAGAAATCTGAGGTTTTATGTAAAATCTCTTTATTTGTGAACACTGGCTCAGATTTTATTAAAATGCAGCATGCGCCAAAGGAAATGCAGGCTTGTGGGCAGCCAGGGAAAACTGCTGCTGTTTCACTTGGGGAGACGAGGCTGCAGCTTCTGCAGGCAGGGGAGCAGGGGCCTGGGTTGGCAATAGGAGAGTTCGTGGGGCTAGAACTGCAGCCGGCATGGTCTTCGAATCTCCTTTCTCCCAGATAAGAGCTGTGTGACGGTGAGGAGGCTGCCCCGCCTCTCTGTCAGAGGATGTCCTGTACCCCCTCGCACTGTGAAGCTGGGAGGATCCCACTGATGGAGCAGATGCAGGTGAGCTGCCCGGCGCTGGCCAGGGAGCGCTAATTCCTCTCCCCTCCCTGGGAAGGGCCCACACTCACAAGTCTGATCTGAACGTGGCTTGTCCATGCCCCTCCTTCTCTCCTCCCTTCCGTCTGCCTTCGTTCCCTCCCTCACTCCCCCTCCTCCTCCTCCTCTTTTTTTTTTAAAAAAGTCAAACCATGCGAAGATTCAGGGCTAGGTGTCAGGAGATGGGGGAGCAGGCTGTGACGCTCTTCCAACCTGGAAGTGAGACTGGGGGAAGAAGAGTCTCTTTCTCATAGGGCCTCAGCTCCTCCCTCTGTGAAATGGGCAGGTCTGATTGCAGATGTATTATAGACACTCTTGCAGGGGTGCCAGGGTCAAGCAATTCTGTGGAGACGTCTCAGGGAGGGATGGGGGCAGGGATGGGGGCCTTGGGGGTGATGGGAGGGGTTGCCTGGAGGGGGCTGAGTCAGAGGGCACTCTCAGGACTGGGAGCAAGAGAAGAATACCCCAGCGGGCAGTGCCATAGGAAGGCAGCAGCCCTCGTCATCAGGGAGCCCATGCATACCCTTGGAGGAGAGCGAGGTCCCTGCCTATCTCGATCTGACCCCGGGCCCATCCCTGGGACTTGGGGTCAAGACTCTTAACACAGCTTCCTGCCTGGAGCCCGGAAACCCCAAGCCCCTCCTCTGGGCTCTCTGAGACCTGACCTCCGCTCACCTCCCCTCTCACCCTCCTCGCTCTTGCCAGTCCAGCGTCTGGTGAGTTTCTCGAATGGGCACGTCTCTTCCTGAGCCTCCAGGCCTGGGCACAAGCTAGTCCCTCCACTTGGACTCTGGTCTCCCTCCTCTCCAGACCTCCCCAAGATCACGCTTCCTTCTGGTTCAAATGTCAGCTCCAAATCACCCCTGTGGAAAGCTCCTGCTGGTTCCCAGGTGATTGCGGGCCCTCCTGGAGCCCCCCATCTCCTTAGGGTGCCCACAGCCACCTGTGAGCTGCCACTGCTTGTCTGCTCAGTCTGGCTGTCCTTCTCCTGAGGGTGGGGTCAGTCCTGTGACTGTAGCCCATTCATTGAAGGAATCAATGGGCGAGTGAGTGAAAGCACAGATGAAGCTCTGCCAAGGATCTGGTATGTTTCCCCGGCTCAGGGGCCTCTGCGTCCTTTCAGAAGGATGTCACAGCAAGTCAGGTGCATCCTCAACCTCAGCCCTCCTGTATCACCCTGCTGCACTGGTAAAAAAAAAAAAAACAACCCACACGCCAGCCAGGGCCTCCCGGTGTCGCCCTGCATCTAGCCCCGTTGACCTCTGTGACCCCACCTCCTCCCCAGCGGGCCCCCAGCCCTGTCCCATCTCAGCCACGCTGGCCCCCTTCCTGTTTCTTCACCAACCAGGCCCGTTCCTACTTCCGAGCAAGCACTTTCTGTTCTCGGAATGCTCAGCCCCAGGCCGTCTTCTCACTCATGTCTCCACCGTGTCACTCCAGTCTTCTTNCCTCCTCCCCAGCGGGCCCCCAGCCCTGTCCCATCTCAGCCACGCTGGCCCCCTTCC
This sequence comes from Neotragus moschatus, assembly GCA_006410615.1. Classification (NCBI taxonomy): domain Eukaryota; kingdom Metazoa; phylum Chordata; class Mammalia; order Artiodactyla; family Bovidae; genus Neotragus; species Neotragus moschatus. Next base: position 30,713 of record SJYA01004279.1, read on the forward strand.
TGTTTCTTCACCAACCAGGCCCGTTCCTACTTCCGAGCAAGCACTTTCTGTTCTCGGAATGCTCAGCCCCAGGCCGTCTTCTCACTCATGTCTCCACCGTGTCACTCCAGTCTTCTTGCCTGGGAAATGCTGTGGACAGAGAAGCCTGGTGGGCTACAGGCCACGGGGTCACAGAAGAGTCGGACACAACTTAGCAACCACATAACAACAACGTCACCTCACAGAGGCCTTCCCCACGCACAGCTCCCACAGGTCACCCTGTTTTCTCCCTTCCCAGTGTGTCTCTTTATCTCAAATGATTTCGTCCGTTTTCAGGTACTTGGTCCACTTTTATCAGAGCTCATCGCTGTGCGAAATAGAGACGGTTTTCCCAGCTTCCCTTGCAGCTGGCTGCAGCCACACCACCAAGCTCTGATTCCCGTGTTGTAACTGGGAGTATGTGTAGCAGTTTCTGGAAACTTTCCTAGAGATTCAGCTATTGTTTGCCCTCTACTCATTCTCTTTAGAGGAGAAGGCTGGTGCTGTGGCCTCCGTGTTGGGGCATGAACAGGAAGACCACACCCTGGGAAAGGCAGAGTGGTGAACTACATCTGGACGTTGTGCATAGGAGAGGAAAATAAGCTCCCCTTCTTATTGCTGATGCTTTCAGATTAAGCTTCATATACTTTATTATGAGTACTTGTGTTTGGCCAAAGCAGTATAGTCTAATGAAAAATATCAGTCAGAATATAGGCTGGGTCTTTTTATTTTAACATGTGGTCTATAGGGCTTTGTCTAGAATTTTAGCTGGAGTACGGGAAGAGCCCTGGGTCAGAGAAGGGAAGCCACTTTCCTGAGGCCACACAGCAGGGGAGGGGCAGAGCTGAAGTGTGACCCCAGGGCCCCAGGTCCTAGTCTCTGACTCTCTTTCTCAGAAGCTCCCAGCTTGAGGTGTTGCTGGACTTCCCCCAGGACCATGGGTGGAATGGTCTATACTCACTCTGCCTTTTAGGCCATTAGGCCAGGAGGCTTTTCCTTATTTCTCAGGGGCCCAGAACATGCTGGGACTGAGGGAGAAGACCCCGAGTGTGCGGTGCAGTGGGGATTAAATCCTGGTCCTACTGCTGGCAAGCTGTGCACCTCCGGGAAGAGTCCAGTCTCACTGAGCTTCAGTATTATGACAGGTATGTCCCTGGGCATGATGAGTGCCCTGCAGAATGTCTGGGGACTGCACTGATGTCCAGTGGCTAGGACTCCACGCTCCCAATGCAGGGGGCCCGGGTTCCATCCCTGGCCAGGGAACTAGGTCCCACATTCCGTGACTAAGAAAGAGTTTGCACACCACAACTAAAGATCCCGCATGCTGCAACAAAGGCTGAGGATCCCCCGTGCTACATGACCTGGCACAGCCAACCAAACAAATACTTTAAAAAGTAAAATGTCTGATGCTCATGAAGGATGGAGTACTACATCCCACAGTGTGGAGACTTCTCAAGCACAGGTCGTATCATTGGTATTAAAAGGATGTGGGCAACTTGATGCAAACTTTGGAATCAGTTTGGGGTCAAATCCTGGTCCCACACTGAGCCACTGTGTAACCCTGAGCTAGTCACTTCCCTTGTTCTGACTTTTCTTAGTGTTCTTGTCAGAAAACATGGATTCATTCATTCATTCAACACACACGTGCTGAGCACCTCTCAGGCGGGCCGATGCTGGGTGCTGAGATTCAGTGCTAGACAAGTCAGACCAAGTCCTCCTTGCGGAGCTGATATTGAGCAGGGAAGGGAGTCAGACAGCAAAGAAACAGACACACACGTAGCATGGCCACAAGAATCACGAGGCAAGCCAAAGCAGGGGGAGAAAGAGGAGGGAGGGGTTCCCTAAGACAAGGCGGTCAGGGAGGCCTCCCTGAGGACGTGGCAGAGACCTGAATGTGTGAGATGCGAGGTTCTAGGGTAGCTGAGCCTGGTCTCCCCCATCACCCGGTTAACTATTCCTGGGCCTCCCCTGGCTGAATTCTTCCCCAGGGCAGGAACTGCGTGGAACTGCGTGGTAGCCAACTCTGTGTCCTGGGCACTAGCCCAGAGATGACTGGGTGAGCCAGAAACACTGGCTCCCAGCCCCCCCCACCCCGCCCCCCCATGCTGCGTCCAGTCCGTCAGCAAGGCTGCCTGTTTGGGTTCCTGAAGTTCTCTTGAATCCATGCACTTCTCTCCGCCCACCCTCATCTCCTGCCTGGACTATTGCAGTAGCCCCCCAGCCGTGGCCTCCCAGCTCCCACTTCACTCTCCCCACGTCATTGCCCACCCCACTCTCCCCACCTCTGTCTTCCCCATGGCATCTGCATCAGTTTCCCATGGCTGCCGTAGCAAATGATCACAAATTTATTCACTTAGCGTTCTGGAGGTCAGAAGTCTGAAATCAGTCTCTGGACTGAAGTCGAGATGCTGGCAGGGCTGGCTCCAGGCTCTGGGGAGAGGCCGTTTCCTTGCCTTCTCCAACTTCCAGTGGTGACTGGCATCCCTTGGCTTGTGGCCCCTTCCTCTCTCTTCAACGAGCCTCCTTTCAGTCTGGCTCTGTCATTCTGTCTGCCTTCTCCCCTTCCGTGGTCAAACCTCCTTCAGCCTTCATCTTACAAGGACTCCCGTGCTTCCTTTGTGCCCACTCAGATCACCCAGGATCATCTTCCCAGCTCAAGATCTTTAACTAAATCATAGCTGCAAGACTCCTTATACCATACGAAGTGACGTTCAAAGGTCTGGGGGATTAAGAGGAGGATATTTGGGAAAGGGAGCATCATTCATCCAAAGGGCTCTTGTTAGAACCTAAGTTAAGTCTTGTGCCTTTTCTGCTTAAAATCACCCTATAACCCCCAGCTCCCTCAGAGCACATGCAAAGCCCTTACAGTGGCCACAGAGTCCTACACAACTGTGTGCTGGTTACTTCTCTAAGCTCGTCTCCAGCCCCATGCCTGCTTGCTGGGCCTCAGCTCTCCACGCATGCACCTGCCTCGGGGCCTTTGCACGTGCTGTTCCCTCTGCCTGGAGCCTTTCGCCCTGCTTCTTCCCAAGGCTATTGCTTGTTATCCTTCAGGTCCCACCTCCTCAGAAAGGCCCCCTTGGACTCTACCCTTCCTGTAACAGCCCTTCCCTCTCCTCACAGTCTGAACACAGTCTGAAATTGTCTTCACTGTTTGTTTGTTTTCCTGTTGATTATCCACCCTCCCCACAAGACTGCTATCTCTTAAAGACCTAGTAGGGCCGGTCTATCTGGTTTTCTGCGGCATCTCTTGCACCAGAGACAGGGCCTGGCGCCTAGCAGTGCTCAGGAAGACTTCGCTCCATGAATCCCTGTGAGGCCAGTTTCCAATGGCCCCCTGTGCTGTTGTGAATAAAATGCAAACACATTTAAGACATTCTGACTGTCCTGGTGACTTTTTGGCTTGATCTCTTTCCTCAGTCAGTGATTAAAACCCCATCTTCACATGTGAAAAAGCAGTGAGGCCTTGTTTATACTAGGCAAGCAAGGGCTTCAAAGGGCCTGGAATAGAGGTTAGTTGAGGTCTCCTAAGGGCAGACGCCGTCAGAAGTGGCCTTGGGTCCCGTGAGGGAAGAGCAGGGTCATGGGGTGGGAGCCGCGGCAGTGGGGCTCTCTGTCTGTGCCTCGGCTTCCACGTCTGCGACTGGAGATTGTCACAGGGTTACTATAGAGCTCTCACCTGTTCCACTTACAGCAGGGCTCTCACCTGCCCTCACCTTACAGCAGGGTTCTCAGCCTCCATGCTACTGACATTGGAGGCTGGATCTTCCCGGGTGGATCAGTCAGTAAAGAATCCGCCTGCAATGTGGGAGACGTGGGTTCCATCCCTGGATCAGGAAGATCCCCTGGAGGAGGGCATGGCAACCCACTCCAGTATTCTGGCCTGCAGAATTCCATGGACAAAGGAGCCTGGAGGGCTACAGTCCATGGGTTCGTGAAGAGTTGTCACAACTGAGCAACTCTTATTCACTCACGTTCTCTGCTGTGGGGGCTGCCCTTTGCAGGGCGGGATGCTGAAAGGCATCACTGACCTCCACCCCTGAGATGCCAGGAGCATGTCCCCAGTTTTGAGAACCCCAAATGACCCCCGATGTAGTTAAAGCCTCCTGAGGGGAAAAAAATCTTGCTGGGCTGAGAACTGCCACCTCAGTTGAAAGGGACAATGTGGGTAAGGCATCTGGCTTGCGCAGCCTGGCACTCAGCAGCTGCTCAGGAAATGGGGGCTGCTATCTGCTCAACAGGGTGGCCGGGCTGGACGCATGGCTCTGCCGCTTAACAAGTTAGCAGGTGACCTTGAGAAAGTGACTCTAGCTTCCTAAGCCTCAGTTTCTTCATCTGGAAAATGGGATAATAATATCGCTCACTCTCTTGGGACTGTCAGGGGGGCTAGGGACCGTGCCCCATACCCGGTAGCTGCTTCAGCTTACTAACTGAGGATGAAGATGAAGGTGATGGCGGCTCCTGGGAGAAGGGAGGGCAAGAGAACGGGCACTTTGCAAGTACAGCCTGGGG
>SJYA01004280.1:0-35141 GCA_006410615.1 Neotragus moschatus
CGTTCCATCTGGCTTATAAGTCGGGTCTTTGAATTTGTAACGTATCCCCCCTTTTTATTTCTGTGCCTTTTGTTTCTGGAACAAACCAGGTCATTTGTCTGGCAGACCAGTACTGCTTTGGAATGAATGAGTGAGTGAGTTAGTGGACGGTCGCTCACGTCCTCCGAGACACTTTTGCAAAACCAGTGGGAAAGAACTGAATTCAAACTGAGTCTCTGGAGGCTGTGTACACCCCCATGGGCCTTGAATTTACTTATTGATTGTTTTCTCCGGAAGTTCTTATTTCCTGAAACTTGTCTAAGCAGCGGCCGGCCGACCTCTGGCAGGAACGGTGGAAATGGCAGCGCCTGCCGGAGCATCTGCAGGTCCCTGGGAGGGGTGGGGGTGCTCCCAGGGGCTGGGCGTTATTTATGGAGCCATCCGAGTGACAGGGGACCTTCTGGCCGGGGACTGCCCATGGTGTCACACCCTTAACCTGCTGACATCGGAACGCCCCGGGGGGAGCATTTCTCCAGGAAAGGAGGGAGGCTCAGGAGCCCCCACGGCGTCTTTTCAAAGCTATAATAAAGATATCAGGAGGGCGATCCGTCAGGCACAGACGGCGGGGAGCGCGGCGGCTGGGCAGGTGGTGTGCGGAGAGGGGCCGGGCCTGGAACCAGATGTTCCGTTTCCTGAAAATAGACATGTCAGGTCTCAGGGGCGTCAGGTGCCCGCTCGTCAGCCCATCAGCCGGAGCCGAGCCGCAGCACGCTGACATCTCACTTAGCCGTGGGCCTGGGTGGGGGCGGGGAACCGGAGTCCGGCCTGGGACCCAGGCCCAGGTTTCAGAGAGGCGGGGAAGGTAGGGCTGCGAGGGCTAGTCCTCTCCCCGGGGGGAGCTGAGGCTGAGACCCCAGCAGAAGACTCCGCGGGGCCCGCGGGGCCCACGGGGCCCACGGGGCCCGGCTTCAGCTCCAGGGGCCAGGAGTAGTGGCTCGGTGTGACCCGGCGCCCGTGTGGGATGATTTCCAGCGCCCAGCTTCCCCAGACTCTCCTGAGTGGTCCTGAGCTGCCCGGCCCCTCCCCATTTTTGCCATATTCTGGAGCACTTGTCCTTGGACTGACCTTTCTTTAAGCACACTCATTTTTATTTTTTTTTAAACACACTTAAACAAGTGGAAACTTGATTAGACTATCTTATAAACCCACACAAACCACCCTGGACTCACGTACTGAAAGTAAAAATTCATGGTAGAAATAAGCTGAGTGAGTCTTATGCGTCAGTGGTCTGTGAGCAAGCAGGTCGTTCTCGGGATGCCCGGCCCGAAGTCTGTCCTCTCTTGGCTTGTGGCCGTGGAAGGTGCGGCTTCCCAAAGACCCCTCAGGGGATACCTAAAAGCCGGGTCCCACCCACTGTCACCGTCCGCTCGGAAAGCTCCAAGGTCAGCGAGGAGCCCGCCCAAGGCTGCAGCCAGCCCGTATCCAGGAAGGTCCCTCTGCTTCCCTGTGACCTGCCAGGCAGCTGGGACTGCTGTGTGACCGTGACTCTGGGAAGGCGGCCCGCTCTTGCAGGGCCTCGGTTTCCTCTTCCATCCGGTAGGAACAGGAGCCCTCCCTTCTTCAGGATGGGGGTAGATTTCATTAAGAGGAAGCCACTCATTCAGCAGAATCGAGCTCAGCCTCGTGCATCAGCACCCAGCAGGCATTCCATATGCAGAACCCCTTTACCCCGTGACGCAATAGGGGATCCAGGCAGTCCATCCTAAAGGAGATCAGTCCTGAATATTCACTGAAGGGACTGAGGCTGAAGCTGAAACTCCGACTCTTTGGCCACCTGATGGGAAGAGCTGACTCATTTGAAAAGACCCCGATGCTAGGAAGGATTGAAGGCAGGAGGAGAAGGGGACGACAGAGGATGAGATGGACTCATGGACATGAGTTTGGGTAAACTGCGGGAGTTGGCGATGGACAGGGAGGCCTGGCATGCTGCAGTCCATGGGGTCTCAAAGAGTCGGACACGACTGAGCCCCTGAACTGAGCCAGCCCTTGCCTTGGGGCATCCATCACCCGCTCTGCACACGACAGGTATCACAAAACCATTTGCCAGACAAGGAAGCGGAGACTCCCGCCAGGCACAGGTCAGCGCCCGGACCTGGAGAGGCCCAGACCTGAGACCTGAGCCACTCGTGGCCTTGATGTGAGCATCCATGGTGCCTGCCAGCTACTGGCTGGCAGAGGCAGATTCTGAATTTCCAGCCCCTGGAGAAGGAGCAGGCCTGTCTCCAGCCTCTTGGGGGAGAAGATGTGTAATTATTTCGGGCAGATTGAATGCTTCTGACAGCAGGGAGGAGGGAGCGCTGAGCCCCGCTTTGCAGGCCGCTGGTATTTCTCTCGCAGCGAGCGCTGCAGCCCGAGACGCTGTAATTAGGCCTGGTAATAACAGGCTCCGTATCTCCTGCACCCTGTCAGGCAGGAGAATCCATCTTATCGGTAATTGTAGGGTTGGCGGTTTCTGAATGTCTCTTTCCGCTAGGCCGGGCCTTTCCCGGGGGGGCGCTGGCAGGGCTTTCTGAGCGAGCACTTGCCTGGGCTGGGGTGCAGGAAGGTGGCGGGGAGGGGGCGAGTCCAGAGGAGCCAGCCCGAGAGCTGAAGCGAGGAGCCCGAGGCCGCCGCCTGTGTCCTGGCCCCGGCCTCCCCATGCCCACCCTCCCCCAGCCCAGCCTCCACCAGCAGCCAGCAGGCCCTGCCACTGGGAGTCACAGCCCTGCTGTGCTCTCCTTGTCCCTGGCTCCCGTCCTCTCTGGAGGCAGCTGCAGAGCCCCTGGGTGGTCTGCAGGCTGGCCTCAACCGGCCCAGGCCTCCCCGCCCCCGGCTCTCTCTGCCCCCTGGGCTCGTGTGCACACAGTCCTGCCTCAGGGCCTTTGCACCTGCCATTCCCTCTGCCCAGAGTGCTTGCCTCCAGAGACTTCCTCCCTGGCCTCCTGCAGGTCCTGGCTTGGATGCTCCTGTCTCAGGAACGACTGCTCCCGGGCCTCCAGCAGCTCCTGCTTCGTATTCTTTCACTCTCTCCATCTCTCCTTACTCTCCGCTTTCCCCACAAGCCTCTCAGCTCCGGGCGGCCAGGGGTTTTGTCTGGCTGGCTCACTGCTGTGGTCCAAGCAGCTGACACAATGCCTGTGAGACTGCAGCTGCCCAGTAAGTGGCTCACAGCTGACTGGACTGGCATGTCTTCTGCCTCACGTGAAGCTCCTTTCCACAGTGGCTCTCACACAGCCGCTGGGGTCTGTACATCCCATTTTGGAAGAGAATATGCCATGGATGTGTGATGCCACGTACAAGGGAACGAGTGACTGCCCATGAACCAGAGCCTTCAAGAGTCGAGGCTCTGGGGTCAGATTGTCTGGTTGCCTTCTCCACTTACTAGCTGTGTGTGCTTGGGCAAGTTGCTTAACCTCTCTGAGCCGTACTTTCCTTATCCATAAAATGGAGACGGAAGTAGTCTTGGCTTTGCAGGGCTGTGGTGAGGACTGAATGAGACCCGTCTGTATAAAGTGCTTAGAACAGGGCCTGGCTCACTGTTACTCCTGGGACAGTAATTCTTCCCATAAATAAGATTGAAAAGGCGGCCAGGGCGAGGAAGTCACAGACTGAGGGCCCTGGAGAGAAACCTCGTCATCACGTCGCCTCTGCTCTCGGTCTACACTGACAGGAGCTGAAGGTGAAAGCCCTCTTTGCAGCCAGCGTGGGAGGGGAGAGGGTGCAGACCAGGGAAGACCCAACCCCATCTGTGACTCATGCGTGGCTGGGTCCGGCTCTCGTTGGTACAGTGGGTGGATAGCAGGGTGCCCGGGCTGAGGCTCTCAGTGGGGAGAATGCACTGGGGCTGGAGGGAGGCACACTGGGCTTGGGGAATGGTCTTTGGCCAAGAATGTTGCTGTTAGGGTCATAACTCATTTACCCTCTGCCCAAACCGGCAGCCTCGGTTCCTGGCTTCAGCCCTCGTGTGGACAGACGTGTCCCTTACGTCTCCTGCACTGGCAAGCGGCTTCTTTACCACTAGTGCCACCAAAATAATATGTGTAACTGCTGTGATAAATTAATTGCTGTTATTAACGCATCAGAACTGACCCCTCCTCTGTCTCCAGTCCCCCTAAGAGTGTAACATGCGGTGTGTGGGTGCCGTTCCCCGCTAACCGTTTCATCCTCTTTTTCAGTAAGGATATGGCTACGTCCCTAACAGCTGAAGCTGAAAAACTAATATAGCAGATTCTGTGTTGTTGTTGTCTTTTAATTAATTTATTTTAATCAGAGGCTAATTTCTTTACAATATTGTGGGGGGTTTGCCATACATCGACATGAGTCAGCCACAGGCACATATGTGTCTCCCACTCCCAACCCCCCCACCACCACCCTCCCCATCCCATGCCCCTGGTTGTCCCAGAGCACCAGCTCTGAGCGCCCTGCTTCATGCGCCTACTTTGCACTGGGCATCTTTTCATGTATGGTAGTATGCATGTTTCAAATCATCCCACCCTCGCCTTCTCCCACAGAGTCCAGAAAGTCTGTCCTTTACATCTGTGTCTCTTTTACAGCAGATTCTTAAAACACAGACACTTTTTCAACACAGACAGCATTTTAAAATATTCACGTTAAAATCNCTACTTTGCACTGGGCATCTTTTCATGTATGGTAGTATGCATGTTTCAAATCATCCCACCCTCGCCTTCTCCCACAGAGTCCAGAAAGTCTGTCCTTTACATCTGTGTCTCTTTTACAGCAGATTCTTAAAACACAGACACTTTTTCAACACAGACAGCATTTTAAAATATTCACGTTAAAATCTTTTCCTTTAGTTAGCTTAAAAGACAGCCATGCTAGGGCTTCCCTGTGGTCCCGGGATAAAAGCGCCACGATTCCTGTGCTGGGTGAGGGCTCCACCCTTGGCTGGGGAGCTGAGATCTGAAGTGCTCTGCGTTGTAGCCAGCAACGCTCTGTGGTTCACTCAGTGTTGTTAAAAAGCAGTTTAAAAGCCCTGTGCTGAGTATTTAATGAAAACAAATTGAGCGAAGAAAGGGTAGCAATGACGCCTTTTGCATTAACGATAATATTTGGAGGCTAGGTGCAGAGAAAATCAAACAGGAGTGGGGACATTTAAAACTGCTTTTCATCCAGCCTTTCTCTTTCTACGGCACCTTGTGCGTACTAGATGTGTTCGAGATACTCAGCTTCAGTCGTCCTTCAAATGCCCAAAGGACTTAGGCCTCTTTTGACATCCGCAGAGTCATCAGTTGACAGGTATAGTAGGAACTCTGAGATGTTTAGGGTTTTGATTGGCTAGAGTCTCTCAGCTGAGGAATCTGGTCTTGTAAAGCTGTGTTTAGTCCTCCCTGGCGTGTTATAAATAATGTTTAGTTAGATAAAAGGGCATCTTACTGTGGGTACCGTGATGGCAGTTGTTCATGTTAAAATGAGAACGCACTTTTAAGTTTTTAAACTGGCATGTATAAGTCAGTATCATGAGAACATGCTAAGCAGACTCAAGGGTGGTTGTGAAGTTTCTCCATGTGAATTTTTAATTACCTTTGTAAGTATACCGAGAGTTCATTTGAAAATTTTCTTGTGCTTTCAAAAGCTAATGCAATTGAAATACAATTGTAAATCGAATACTTAGCCCTTGAAATCTTGTTCTGATGACTGTATTTACAAAATCAAGTGCTCAGTGAAAAAAATGCCTTGAAAGCCTAGCCTAAGACCAGGGATTTGGCATCTGAGCTTTTCCCCTGGTGAATGCCCGGAATTAGATGATGCAAGACATTTCTGTGGGCATTTTATCTTGAAGGGTGTTTGCTGGTTTCTATAGAGAAAGAGCTATGTTTAATACCAGATGAGGTTCAGTGTGATCTCAGCTACCCCAGCTGATCAGTGGAGGGCCTGATTTCAAAGAACAACAGGGGAAGGATGTCCAGGAGAATCCGCAGACATTTCACGACTGTTTCTGGTACTGCGTTTTCCGTCGTTCTTGGACTGGTGGCCATTTATGAAAGATGCTGGGAGTCAGAACAGATCTCCACCACCGACTGGAAGAATTATCAGGGTGTGTGATTAAACCAGGATTAAACTGAGCCTTTAGCAATGGAGGAACCAACAGATGCCACTTCAGTATGACCTTTTATTAAACCCGAACATCTTTGGGCCCTTTTAAAGTGTCTTGAACATTTAAAAATAGAAATAAATTCTGGCCTTAAAGACTTATAAAAAAAAAACACACCAAATTCCTGTGATCATCAAGCTTATCAAAATTTTGACCAAGGGAATTGGGGATGTGGGAAACACAGATTTTAAAAGCTGATTTCCACGTCTTTGCAATCCCATGGATCCATGGATCCCATGGATCCCATAGCCCGCCAGGCTCCTTTGTCCATTGCATTCTCCAGGCAAGAATACTGGCGTGGGTTGCCATTCCCTTCTCCCTGGGATCTTCCCGACCCAGGGATTGAACTTGGGTCTCCTTCATTGCATTCCAATTCTTTATCATCTGAGCCACCAGGGAAGCCCATTTCTTAGAAGGGCAACGCTAGTGCTCTCTCGGCGGCCACAATGTTACCAATCCTTGTCCATCCCTTTAGCAAAACGTCTGTCGGCTGTCAGCATTCGTGGATCGTTCTGTCTTTTCAGTTTTTTAAAAGGGTTCTAAATCCTTTAGTCCTTCAACACACTGGAGAAAATACGCGTCCTAATTCTTTGCATCTTGAGGAAGTATAGGGAGGTTACTCTCTTCCCGCATGATCTTCGGAGGAGCTGGAAGCCTGGACTGAGAAGGATGAACTGGACCAGGGGAGCATCGATCGTCGTCACCTTCACAGTGTGGCCCTGACACTTCACACCCCCGGAGACGCTCGGCACAGACCCCACTTCGAGAAGCAGCTCTTCCCAGCTCCGGTCTGGTTTTCCTTTGCTGCTGGGCGCGCCACTGGCAGCATGATTTATCACCTGATGGGTCACTGGAATGAGAGGCGCACAGACGTCTGTGGAGCGTCACTGGCAGAGTTTTCATGGAGGCTCATCACTACTGTGGTATCGCCAGCACCAGATTTCAGCAAAAGCCCAGGCATCCCGGTCTTGATCGCCGCAGTTCTTAACACCTCTGGGTGTCTGATAAGGCAGGTCCTCGACCCTCTTCTTCAGGCGTGTCCTGGCCCTTCTTGGGTTCCACGTAATGGATGTGCAGCTGTTTGTTCCTTATTTAAATCGATAAGTGGTTCACATACAATAAAATCCATCATCCTAAAGTGATCAGTTCAGGGCCTTTTTTACTTGCTTGTTTTTAGTCTGTTCACAGGGCTATTCTCTCATCACCTCTACCTACTTCCAGAGTGTACTCAACCTCCAGGTAAACCCCGAGCCCTTTAGCGGTCGCTTCTCACTGTCCCTCCCCCAGCAAGCCACAGATCCACTTTCTGAGCCTGTGGCTTTGCCTGTCTGGGATCGTTGATCCAAAAGGAATCGCACGGTATGCGGCCTTAGTGTCTGACCTCTTTCACTGAGCCTGACGTTTCCCAGGTTCACTCCTGTTGTACCGGCTGCCAGGACTTCGTTCCCTTGTTATGGCTGAATGATATTCCGCTGTATGGGCAGACAGCGCCTTGCTCATCCATTCATCAGTGTGGACGTTTGGGCTGTCTCCACCATCTGGCTACCGTGAATAGTGCGGTTGTGTATCTCCACGTGCAAGCGTCTGTGTGACTCCTGTGTTCGCCACATATACCCAGGAGTAAAGTTGCTGCGACGTATGATGACTTATGCTTAATTCTGTGAGGCCCCTCCAAACTGTCCACCGCAGCAGCGGCACCATCGTACCTTCCCACTGGCAGTGTCTCTGGTCTCCATTTTCTCCACCTCCAGCTCTCCTTATTGTCTGTCTTTTTTTTTTAATGAGAACTGGCCCGGTGGGTGTGAAGTGGAATCTTTGGCTTACTTTGCCTCATAAGGATGTTGAGCACCCTTTCACGGGCGGTTGGCCCTCTGTGCCTCTTCTCTGGAGTGGGTTCACTGCACTTGTGTCTGGATGTTGAGCAGACCTCCCCGCAGCACCGCTTGTCCCTTCCCTGCTGAGTGCCCGTCTTCCCCTGTGAGTTCACGCCTCTCTAGCGGTCTCCCCCGCCCTGCTGCCGTCCACCCTGGCCCCAACCACGGCAAGTGTCAGCCTGTACGTGCCCCGGCCGCAGCGATTGGATCCCGGGTTACCACATGACTGAGTCCCAGCCAATCAGAAATAACCAGACTCATCTTTGCATTCTCTTGCCCTCAAGGACCTAAAGCTGGAAGAGGGGTGATGACGCTTCTGCACCCACCCCTCTTCACCCCAACAGGTGACCTGCCTGGGCAAATAGCCTGTGCATAGGTGACCCTATGGAGGAGGTGAGAGAAACTGGCAGTAAGCTTCACCTGAAAGCCAACCTACTCTGCCTTTTCAGTTAGTGAGGGAAAAAGTCTTATTTGTGCTTAAGACAGCTTGGGATCGGCACCTGAAAGGATCCTAAACCATCGTTACGCCAAGCCTGTGTGACACGGCGCAAATTGACATGTATTTCTACTTCTGCGTTTAAAAAGAATTGCCTCTGCAGATATGAAATACAGTAGCACTCTTGCCTGGAAAATCCCATGGGCGGAGGAGCCTGGTGCGCTGCAGTCCATGGGGTCACGAAGAGTCAGACACGACTGAGCGACTTCGCTTTCACTTTTCACTTTCATGCACTGGAGAAGGAAATGGCACCCCACTCCAGTGTTCTTGCCTGGAGAGTCCCAGAGACGGGGGAGCCTGGTGGGCTGCCGTCTGTGGGGTTGCACAGAGTCGGACACGACTGGAGCGACTCAGCAGCAGCAGCAGCAGCAGCGCAGCCAGTGCTGAAATCACAAGATAACTTGGCCTCTGACGGGCTTGTGAATGCCTTTCTCCGCACCTGGCTTCTGAAAACCTCTGGGCTGCCTGCCGCTTAGATACCCTGCTCACAGCCGAGCCGCAACCAAGCTGTCTCGTTCCAACACTGCCACCCTGTGGCCGAGCAGTGTCAGTGCGGGTGTCTTCCTTCCCCCTTTTGCTGGGAGCAGTTCCCCCACGTCTCCCCCTTGTATCTGCTTTTATTAATGATCAACTTGGCTCAATTCAGGCAGCCCCTTCCTGTGCGTCTCCTTGTCCAGTCACTTCTGGAAATCACGCTCCGGAAACCCGTGACCTGTCCCTCCGTTTCTCTATCCAGTTATCCAGTACTTCTCAGCGCAGAGACGGCCTGCTCTCCTCCTTAAGGATCAGGGGGCCTTGGAAATGCTAGTGGTACTGGCAGAGCTGCGGCTTACTTTAGCAGCTCACCACTCCCCCCCCTTCCTCGCTCCCCCTCCCCTGCCCATGCCCCAAGCCCCTCCCACACCTGTTCCCTAGACAGGAACCGCCTTTGTCCTCCCGCCCTGGCTCACAGAAGGTCTGACCCAGAGGAGACCCTAGCAGGGTCTGTCGAGGGAACACCCTGCAAGGCTCTGCCTGAGGCCCGTACTGAGCCTTCCTCTGGGCCGAGGCCCGTGGCTTGGAGCTGAGACCCATGGCCTTCCCCCACCCTACTCACCAGTATGCTGCGGCGGTTCCCCTTCTCTTCCGAAATCAGATTCACAGATAGCATTACCTACTTGCAGCCCATAATCTGAGCAAATCAGTGCCACGCCCAGGTTGTAGTATGAAAGGAGAATTACTTGTCCCAGAATGACGTGTGTGTCGTGACAGGAATGCTCACGCAGGGCTGAGTACACCGGGAGCGAGGGTCAAGCGCTGGAGCGATTGGACCTGTTTGTCACCATGGTTATTATTTTGGGTGCCTCGGGGCTCTGCTGCTGCAAGCGGGCGTTCTCTGGTTGTGCCCAGCCAGGGCTCCTCTTGGTTGCAGCGTGCAGCCTTCTCATGGCTGTGGCTTCTCTTGTCGCGGAACACAGGCTGTAGGGGGCAGGCTCAGTGCCTGTGGCGCACGGGCTTAGACGCCTCTCGGCATGTGGGACGTTAGTTCCCAGGCCAGGGATAGAACTTGTGCCCCCTGCACTGGCAAGCAGACTCTGCACCACCGGGCCACCAGGGAAGTCCCCTTGTTTAAAAAACTTTTTTTAACTGTATGGCATGGGGGATCTTAGTTCCCAGACCGGGGATTGAACCTGTATCCCCTGCAGTGGGAGCACAGACTCTTAACCACCGGGACACCACGGAAGTCCTTGATGTTACAATCCATGCGTTTAGGTCTGAGAGAAATAGGACTCTTTGTAACTGAAAAATGTCAGGGCTAAAACATACATTTATGCACATGGGTAGAATGTACTGTGTACACGGCAGCTGCAGGTGCAGACTCGGCCAGGTNGGGAGCACAGACTCTTAACCACCGGGACACCACGGAAGTCCTTGATGTTACAATCCATGCGTTTAGGTCTGAGAGAAATAGGACTCTTTGTAACTGAAAAATGTCAGGGCTAAAACATACATTTATGCACATGGGTAGAATGTACTGTGTACACGGCAGCTGCAGGTGCAGACTCGGCCAGGTGCGGTTTACGGTAACTGGGGCTGCAGGTGGTGTTATGAAACGGTGAACAACTCTTGGCAAAGTCCGGGCAGACAGAAAGCATTGCCTTCCTTGATTTACACAGTGTTTCCACCCCTGGCAAGTTCACGTGTATTTAAAAAATATATAAAATAACCTTGCAAAATATAATAAACCCGCCGTGTGTTTAAATGCAAAATAGAGTGAGATTCTAGACTCTGGAGATCACAAACGGGGTGCTGACAGGCCTGCCTGGCGGGACGGCCCTGCGTGTTGAGATGTCCAGCTTCTGGGATCCTGTCTGCTGAGTGGGAGTACCCCGCCCTCCCAGCTACCGGAATGAACATAAACACACTGTAAAAGTCCACATGCCCCTGGGAGATAAAACTCCCTTTGAGAAATTAGAAAGGAGTCTGGCAGCTGCAGGGCCGGGCTTGGCTCTGCGGCCGTGGATAAAGGGTTCCCTGAACCTCAGTTTTGTCCTCTGTTAAATGGGGCTTTTTGCTGTGAGGTACGCTGGTGCATTCACGCATGGCAGGCCGCTCTCCCTTCCTCCCCTGCCGTCCTCGGCCAGACCTCGAAGCCCTCACTCTTCCTCCCACTCGAGAAGCTGGGCTGCCGGCCCGCCTAGCCCTGTGTGCCCCAGAAGCTTCCGTGGGCTGGCCTCACATTGCATCTGTGATCCTTCACATTCCTAAAGCCTCTGCCCTCCAGAAGCCTGACCCTCTCTAGGCCTCCGATTCCAGAAGCCTGACCCTCTCTAGGCCTCCGATTCCTCCACACACTTGTTGCTAGGACACCAGCTTGCTGTGGGCATGGGAGCACCCGGGGAGGGTGTGAAAGGAGCACAGACTGGGTCGCAGATCTAAGGTGCAGCAGGGAGGGCTTCCTGGAGGAGGGGGTATCTGAGCAGAGCTCAGCAGGTGGGGAGATTTTGGACATGGAGCTCTGAGGACAAGAGCATCATGGGTAGAGTGGGTCGGGGCCAGCGTCTAGGGGCTGGGACGTGGGAGGTGGTCAGATAGTCACTCTGTCGTTCAGGGCAGAGTTCAGGTCCTCTGTGCACTGCCTTGCACACAGCATCTCCGCTCTCGGGTCTCCCGGCCTCCAGCACGCTCCTCTGATCCTTCTGCCAAGAGAAATCTTCCCCAGAGTTACTGTTAACCTTGTCCAGCCCTGCTCAGACCCTCTGTGGCTTCCGGCTCCCACAGGACATTCAGGCCTTGGCGAGCTGGACTGACCCCTGTACTTGCTCACACCGCTGGGTTGATTCGCCTCTTCACTCAGCGTGTACCGAGCGTGTGCTGTGTACCAGGTCCTGCTCTGAGAGCGCTCAGTCGTGTCCGATTCTTCGTGATCCCGTGGACTGTAGCCCACCAGGCTGCTACGTCCGTGGGATTTCCCAGGCAAGGATACTGGCGTGGGTTGCCATGTCCTACTCCAGGGGGCCAGCCCAGCCCAGGGATCGAACCCATGTCTCTCGCGTCTCCTGTGTCTCAGGCACATTATTTACCATCTGAGCCACCAGGGAAGCCCAGTCCCGCTCTGGAGGCCAGGCAGTTAGTAAAACCAGAGAGGTTCCTGGCCTCATGGGGCTGACAATTTGATGAGGAAACAGACAATAAAGAAAAGACAAAAATGTTAAGATGACAGAATTAACAGCAGGTCGGGCTTCCCAGGCGGCTCAGTGGTAAGGAGTCCGCCTGCCGATGCAGGAGAGGCAGGAGGCGCAGGCTGGATCCCTGGGTTGGAAGGATCCCCTGGAGTAGGAAACGGCACCCTGCTCCAGGATTCTTGCCTGGAAAAATCCCATGGACGGAGGAGCCTGGTGGGCTGCAGTCCCTGGGATCGCTAAGAGTCGGACACGACTGAGCAGCTTTGCTTTCACTTTTCACTTTCATGCACTGGAGAAGGAAATGGCAACCCACTCCAGTGTTCTTGCCTGGAGAATCCCAGGGATGGGGGAGCCTGGTGGGCTGCCGTCTGTGGGGTTGTACAGAGTTGGACACGGCTGAAGCGGCTTATTAGCAGCAGCTGAGGATGAATTCTGATCAGATTTGGTTGATCTTCACTGTCCCACTTTCCTTGGCCAGGGATTCGTTTGGGGATGGGCACAAGTTCATTTGGCTGATAGTATTTACAGGAAATTCTGTCGGGGACTTCTGGGAACAATTTTCCTAGAGAGAGATGTGCACAGAGCAAGTCTTTTAGCCGTAGCCTCCCTTCATTTTTGAGTGAGCTGCTGTCGGGAGGGGATGTGACCCGAGGGCTGCGGCAGCCGTCTTGTGGCCATGAGGGGAGATGGCATGGCATGCGGAGAACCACAGAGCGGCAACAGAGAAAACCTTGCTACTTGAGTGACGTCGCTGAGCCCTGGACAAGAGCAGGAGCCTCGCTGTGGGATTTCTCGTGGGGTCAAAACCGATGTCTCCAGCGACACTTTTTTAATCTGTGTTACTGGTTGTAGCGTGTTGCCTTATGACTTCCCTCGGGCTTCAGGCAGGTGGAACAGGCTGAGTGGCTGGAGCCCCAGGCTGGTGGCTTCTGACCTCAACAGCGCCTTCTGTTTCCCCGGCAGCTGACCCACACTAACACACCTCTGCACACCCCGAAGGGATGGGGCAAAGGCCAGGAAGCCTTTCTTGAAGGTCTGATGAGTCCAGTCCTACTGTTGACAACCAAGCCCTTCCTCAGGAATCAGCCTCTGCTCCAGTCGTTTGGAATTATTCACGGTTCCCCAGACACCCCAGGCCCTGTCTAGCTCTGTGCTTTTGTATTGCTGTCCTCTCTGCCTGAATGCCCTTTCTGGCAAACCCCTACTCACTTCAAAACCCAGTTTGAGATGAAACATTGCCTGTGGTGTGAAACTTCTCCGAGCCGCTGTTCCAGCGTCCCTTCTGTGCTCCCTCTGCCCCGTCAGTCCCTTCCCTGGGTGGGTGGTCTCTCCTGCTGTGGACTGGGCCTTCCGTAAGTCCCTAGGCTCCGTTTCCTTTATACCTATGGTCCCTGTTCCTAACTCAAGGACTGGAGGCCTCTGCGGAGAAGCTAATGGCTTTTGTTGGTGAGAGAGTGAGCGAGAGAGGGTTCTCAGCTGGCAGAGCGAGGGCAGAGGGTAGCGGCACCGTGGCTGTTCCAAGGTGACTCTGCACGAAGGCGGCCGGGGCGGCCTGCGGCTCTCGGGGCAGGTAGAGGCCTGCCTACTCCCAGCCTGCTCGCCTCCCTCTAATCTCTGCTCTTCTCTGCGTCTCGCCGGGCAGCCTCCCAGGGGCCGGTCCCTCCCTCGTCCTCCCTTAGGCCTCTGCCAGCTCAGTTAGCCTCTCTGCCGTCTCTGGGATTCTGGGAACACCCACCCCACACCCCGTCCTTCACATGTGCTCAGACATCAGAGCGGAGTACCGGTGACGGTCCTCCCCACTTTGGGGAAAATTAATTAGGCTGGGTTCCGCGAACCACTTCGAAGGGGAAGAAAAAATAGTAACACACATGGTAGTCGCTTATCGGAACAGTTATTACCTGGAGGCTTGCCTCTCCCTTCTGCTGGGACAGGCTGTGTCCCCATTCCACTACATACCTGTTTTTCTAGAAAATCCAACTTCTGAAAGCCAGGCGCTTGGGTGCGCAGAGCAAGGGAGGTGAGTTCGGGTTCCCTCTGGGCGGGGCCCCGGCCACTGAGAACCGGTTCCGGTTGCCGCAGGGATGCTGGGCTTCAGAGAGGAGGTAGGACTCCCAGCCCAGTGACCCGGCGGGGCCTCTATGTCTCAGCACAGCGTGGGAGGCGCTCCTGGGTCCCTCAGAACCAGGGCTCGGCAGGTCCTAAGAGCCCAGAGCGCCCTCCTCTGCTGACTGTCAGGACAGGGCACACGGGGTCCCCACCGCTCCCAGGGAGAAGCTGGGTAGGGATCTAGGCTTGCTTCCCCAGGGACCACCCACCCGCTGGCCCGCTACAGGGCAGACTCCGACTCAGAGCTGCAGAGCCAGCTGGCGGCTGCCAGGATGCCAGCTTCGGTTGGAAAGGCCCTGCAGGGCCGCAGGCAGGCAGTGTGGTGGACACTTGGGCAGCCGGAGTTGACCCCCTGAGATGCCTGGCACGTTCCCCTGTCCTGAGCTGGGACCAGAGGCTCAGAGGGGTCCAGCCCCTGGTTAACGGACCCCCAGCTGGGCGAGGGGAGGGAGTGGCCGCCGGGCAGGCAGGTGAGGCTTGGCAGAGGGAAGCCCTCTGAGCTTTTATGGGGCTTCAGATGTTTGGCATGGTGCAGCTCAAGGTGGGCAATGCTTCCTTCTCGGGGCAGGGGGAGGACCCCTCCCTGTCTTGGGTCCTGGCATACCTGCCGGGCAACAGGTGGGCCTCAGAAGCAGCTCATTGATGGCTCCAGGTGGGTGATGGGGGCCCCCCACTGAGGCCTGCAGGGGGGGACCTCCAGCTCCAGATGAAAGGCCAGAGGTGCCCCCGTCTCCCCAGCTCCCCACCTGGAGCCCGGGGCCCCAGAGCCTTCTGGGAAACCGAAGCATTCCCCTTTCACTCTCTGTCACGCCTGCTGCGTCCTCCTGGCCTCAGAAAGAGCATCCCAGCCGGGCGTGCGGGCACTGTAGGGGCCCCGGTAGGAGGGTGCTGTGGGCGGGTGTGCTCCCTCACCTCTCTGAGCCTCAGTGTCCCCATCTGTAAAATGGGGGCGGCAACGAACGCCCCCCACCCCAGCATCCCGAGAGGGTCTCAGAGGAGAGTAAACGGGGTGAGGCAAGGCTGAATTGGGGGCTCCCCGGCGGCGGCCTGGCTCGTGAAGACGCTGAGGGTGGAGAGAGTGAGCCTGGGGACACCGCGTCCTGCGGGTGGGCGGCAGGATAGGCCTTGCTGGCGTCTGCCCACCTGCCGACAGACCCTGAGCCCATGTTTACCCCCCGAGGAACCCTCAAAAGTGAGCATCGAGGGGGACTGAAGTCCAGGAGGACGCCGGCAACGGGGTGACAGCAGGGACCAGGGGTCCCCAGGGCTCGCTGTGTGCCGCCCCCGCCCCCCCGTCTGACGTTTCACGGGTCCTGACTCATCGAAGGCCTGCTCACCCCGTCCAGGAGGCTGGTGTTTTATGGCCGTTCTCAACCCCGGGGTGAGGACCTGAAGCCCAGGGAAGTGGGGTCACGGCCTGCGGACGTCGCACGCAGCCACAGAGCACCACCCGAGGGTCTGAGCTGGCCAAGCTCCGCAGCCACCGCTTCTAAGCCCGGGGTCACGCTGCTGTCCAGAGCACGCACACTTGGGATATTCACGCCACACAGAAGCGTGGGATCAATGTTGCAAAGCGGGAGAAAGGAACCTGGGAGATGCCTGCTGTCCTTCCCAGACTCAGCCTTCTGCTCACACGCCATCCATGGCTGCCCAGGGCCTACAGGACTAGCGCAAGGCCTTGGGTTCCCTGACCCTACATGCACCTCACCCTCCACCCCACTCACCTGCCCGCCATGCCTTGTCCAGCCTGACCCTCCCAACCCCCTTGCTCCCTGGCACTGTGCCTACCCCCTCTCCCTCTTTCCCTACGCCCAGCTCAAGGCCACCTCGACTCCCGAGTCACCAATACCCCCACCCCCGCTCAGCTGGGAGTTCCCGGTCCTGCCAGCGAGACAGCGCTGCGGGAGGCTGACACGTGCTGGGTTTAATAGTGTGACCGCCCAGTGGACGCCGAAGGGTCGTAGAACGTCTGAGGCAGCGAAAGGTCTTAGCCGGCTCCATCCCCGGGAGGTGGGTGCTGTTATTATACACAGGCTCTGCGTGGGTTCAGAGCATTTCCTTCAACTTCCACACAAAGCGGGAAGCCCCATCTCTTCATTTATTTCAGACCTACCCCAAGGGATCAGCAAGTCCCCCGTCAAGCCTAAGCCACTGTCCTGGGGTTCACGATAGGCCCTGTCCTCCAAAGTAGTGGACCCCCAAGAAGCTGCCGTCTTGGGTTGCAGAGGTGGGCGAGAAAGAGGGTCTTCTCTGGATTCTGGTCAGAAGGGTCAGGGGCTGTGGTCACCCCATAAAATGAGGTGTGTGTGTGGATAGTGCTCAGTCATGCCGGACTCTTTGCGACCCCTTGGACTGTAGCCCGTCAGGTTCTTTTGTCCATGGGGTTCTCCAGGCAGGAACACTGGAGCGGGTTGCCGTCTCCTTCTCCAGGGGATCTTCCCGACCCAGGGATCGAACCCGGGTCTCTTGCAGCTCCTGCATCCGCAGGCAATTCTGTACTGGTGCGTCAGTTGGGCAAAAAGTGAGGTTTGCGGGTCACGAAGTAACCCCGGCAGCCCAGAGGCCCGGCTCCTCGGAGGCGAGCGCCTCTGCCCACCCCCCGTGGGCTGCAGCACGGGTGTTCAGGGCGGGCACTCCTGCTGGCGAATGAAAGCGGGAAGAAGCGCGGTGTGCAGAGGCAGGAGGATGGAGCAGACCAGGGAGGGCGGGGCCTCACCCACCATCCAGGCTGGAGCCTCGCAGGCTGGGCTGTCTCCCTGGGTCGGAGCCGGGAGAGCCCAGGGCCCGGAGCCTGGAGGGGCTCCGTGGCGGCCCCCCAGCCAGCACCATGGCGGAAGCAGAGGCTACCAAGTCAGAAGGACTGCGGGCAGCCTGGCTTCGGAGCCATTCCTCACCTGCAGCAACTCCAAGAATGCGCAGCCAGAGAAGGGAGGGGGCTGGGAGGAGGGGCACGGGGTGGGGGTGCCCCGCCTTTCCCCGGGGAGGCAGAGGACCCAGAGCCTCAGCATCTGGAGAAGACTCCGGCCCACAGAGCAGTGGGGGACGCTGGCTCGTAGGGGGTGCCCACTGCCTGCCAGGCACTGCCGTGACCCACAGTCACACCGCTGGGGCCTGGCAGGGCCAGGACTCACATCCACGGTCACGTGCTGATGGGGAGTGCTCTGCGGCAACCCCTGCGGGCAGACCTGCTGCCTGTTTAGCTCCCTGAGTGCCTCAGAGGAGCTGCCAAGGCCCTCAGAGGGGTTGCTTCAGCCTCTCACTCACTCTCAGCCTCAGGGCCTTTGCACTTGCTGACCCCGCTGCTTGGGATTGATGTTCCGTTGCTCAGTCATGTCTGACTCTTTGCAACCCCATGGACTGCAGCACGCCAGGCCTCCCTGTCCATCACCAACTCCCGGAGCTTGCTCACACTCATGTCCATCGAGTCGGTGATGCCATCCAACCACCTCACCTTCTGTCGTCCCCTTCTGCCTGGGAGGCTCCTGTTCTATTACCCGCTTGGCTCATTCCGTCTTCTTCCGGAAGAGCCAGCGACTTGGGCAGGAGGTCTGCACACCTTCTGGGCTGGAACCAGGGGCCAGGGGGACACATGGGTGGATGTGGCCTTGTCCCCACCCTTGAGAGGAGTCTCAAGAATTTTAGTGAAGTGAGCCAGGGGCCAAGGGTGGGCAGAGAGGAGCCGTGGGGTTCCAGAGGTGTGTGCGGACTCGGCCTGGCTCAACCAGAGGGTTCCTGGGCGAAGTGATGTTTCCTCCTGGCCGGGAGGCTGACTGGGGCCTGAGGGCAGCTGAGCAAAGGCGTGGAGGGAGCCTGGTTGTCAGGGGCCCGGGGGCCCTCGAGGGCACCCAGCCTGTTCCAGGGCTCTGTGGCCGTGGAGGCTGTGTGGCTGTTGCACCCGCTCTGCTCAGAGCCTGACCAGAGGGCGTGGCATTCATGCTGAGAGGGTGCCTAGAAGTCAGCCAGCCAGTGGTTCGTCTCCGGTACTGGAGGGGAAGCTTTGTCCCGTCGCAGCTGACTCACATCCCTCCAGGGTGGCCCGAAGCTGAGAAAACCATCTCCTCTCCTCTCCTCGGATACTTTAGGGGGATCTTAGCAGGAGGGGAGAACGCTGCGCTGACTTACAGCTTCCGAGTGTCTTGGTTTTCGAAGGACCGTTCCAGCCCTGGTGTGCTCAGATGTCTTAGGGCGTCCTTTGTCTCTAGCAACCTGGGGCTCGTCTTGGGCCTTTTGCCGTTGGTTTTGTTTGGAGAGCACGCCCATCAGTTTCTTTGTTCGCTGACCTCCAGCGTGAATTTTCGGAAGAAGGTGCGGCGTTATGGGCCAGGGTGTCCCAGACGGCGCTTCTCTGGGCGTTTTATCAGGCGTGTCCCGGGGGCTGGGTCACCACCCACCTCTGCTCCGATTTGCCGTTGTTCAGTTGCTCAGTTGTGTTCGACTCTCTGCGACCCCGTGGACGGCAGCCTGCCCATCTCCCCTGTCCATGGGGGTCTCCCAAGCAGGAACACTGGAAGGGGTTGTCCTTTGCTCCTCCAGGGGAATCTCCCCGACCTGGGGATAGAACCTGGGCCTCCTGCGTTGGCTTCTTTAGCTCTGAGCCGCCGGAAGCCCCCACTGGGCTGCTGTGGGTCCCTGTTAGCCGCGGGGCATGGATGTACCCGAAGATGGCCCTCTGGGTCTGCTGCCTGCACCCCGGAAGCCTCTGTTTTAGGGATTCCAGGCTGCTTTCCCATGTAGTCTAGTGACAGGGACCAGTCAGACCGTGAAGGGTCCAGGGCGGGAGGGTGTGTCAGACAGCAGCCGTAGACCCCAGCTGTGCCAGGTTTGAGCGCAGCTGCCTCAGGGACTGGGGAGGCGGGCTGGGGTCTCCGAGGACTCACTCGGTTCTCTTTCATCCGCCCTGCCCCTGAGCCCCTGCCCGCTGCCGTCCAGGAAGCCAGGCCAGTTCTGGGTCTGGAGTGAGGGGAGGGTAGCCTGGCGGGGCTGCCAGAGATGCTCCGTCCCTCGAGGACGTGGAGAATGGGCACAGCTGTGCAGGTGGTTGGGGAGCCCCGAGGCGCCCTTTCCCTGCCTGGCGGGGCGGTGGGGACTCGGGGGAGTGCCTCGGGGGTGAAGGGAAGCCAGCTCCCAGGAGACGGCTTCAGGCCCGTGTAGCCTGACATCCGGGCGGGATGCCTGCACACGGAGCCTGCAGGTCAGGCATCCGGGAGCCGGCCCCGGGCGCCACGCCTACAGCTTGCGTTCATCTTCCTCTCCAGCTTCCCTGTGGCCCCACCGCACCAGGCACCCCAGACACAGTACCAGTTTTGCGGTTGCCGTCCAACTGTCCGCCGCAGCCGGACAGGGTCAGGGATCTGTCTGTTTATCCGACACATTCACGGCAATCACTGCCACCGCTCGTACCCCTAGAAGGTGCTCAGCAAAGATGGACGGAATGAGCTCGCGCCGTCCGCTTGGAGTAAGGATGTGGGAAGCCGTGTCTGTCCCCGGGGAGACAGGAGACACAGGCATTGGAGACGGCCATCTGGGACGTGGCAGAGCCTCGACTGAAGCCAGCCCAGGGCTCAGAAGAGCCCAGGGCTCACTTGGTCTGCCGGCTGGCAGGGGCCAGGGCAGCGGACTCAGGGGAGGAGCACACCGTGGAAATCTGACATTAATCCCGCAGGACCTAATTCGTGAAAACATCTAATTACAGGGTGCTGGCGTTTAATTGTAATTTTGGCAATGACCTGCAACTGCATACAAATTATAGGGTAATCAACTCGAAACGTGCTTACAGCTGCCGTAAATGCTGTGTAATCTAACGGGGAGCGCCCCGGCCAGGGTCTGCGGGGCGCGGACCAGGGCACGGTGCTGGGAACGTCCTCCGTCTGGCTTGTGATGTCCCCACCGGGGGCGCGAATAGCGTGGAGCTGGGCTGCGAAGGCCAGCTACCCTGCATCCCCAGCCCCCAGCCGTGAAGGGAGGCCTGCACGCAGGCTCCAGTTTAAACTGCAACAGGAGAGGCTGAGGTCAAACCCAGACTGAGCCAGAAGAGACCGGAGGGTGAGCAGGAAGGTCGACCTGCTGGCTGGTCTCGGCAGGTGGGAGTCCCGAGACAAGGGCTTGGCTGTCCAGGCCCCCTTCGTACCTGCAGGGTAGACCAGTTAGAGGGTGGACCAGTCCTGCGGGTGTGCTTTCTTTGGGCTGCTTCCCAGGTGGTACTAGTGGTAAAGAACCCGCCTGCCAATGCAGGCAGCTGTAAGAGATGTGGATTCACTCCCTGCGTGGGGAAGATCCCCTGGAGGAGGGCATGGCAACCCTCTCCAGTATTCTTGCCTGGAGAAGCCCATGGACAGAGGTGCCCGGCGGGGCGCAGTCCACGGGGTCGCAGAGAGTCAGACGCGCCTGAGGTGAGTTAGCATGCACAACGCTCTGAAGGGGCAGAGCTGAGCGTCTTGGACCAGGCACCCACGCTCTCGTAACCGCATCCCACCTTGGCCCCTGTGGTCGCCCTGCAGGGCCCTGCCTCTCACACTCACGTGTACCTTTCCCGCCTGGATCTCGGCGGTCCCGACTCGCCTGCACGTGTCCAGAGGCAGTGCCCCTGCTGAGAGGGAGCTGGGCTTCGGGGCTGGACACCCGAGGACTGAACTCTGCCCGCTGCCCCTTGCCGGCTGAGTGGCCTCGGGGGAGCGGTTATGTGTGTGCATAGAACGCTCAGCTTGCAGGCTCAGGCAGCACGTTCTCCAGCTGCAAGGACGGCCTAGCATCGCGGGTAAGAGCGTGGGCTCTGCAGCCAGCCACCTGGCTTCCCACCCCAGCCCTGGCACCCGTGAGCTTCCTGAACTTGTCTCCCCTTGAACAATACTTGTTTCTCTGTCTGTAAAAGTGGGGATGATTATAAGGACTGCTGCCTAGCTCAGAGGGTCTGTGGAATGAGTTCATGAATAGGAAGGGCTTCAATAAAAAGAAATGTCAGCTGTGAGTCTGCACTGTGTACTGGGAGTGAGCTGTGGGAAAAGCGGGGGCCAGGCTAGCCCGCGTTCCTGCACAGGGGCACAAATCCCTCTCCTGGATAACTTTCCCTGATCTGCCTGGCGAACTCTTATCTGCCCTTCGAAACCCAGCTGGTTTCCCCCCCTTCCGTCCAGTGTCGGCTGCTCTCCCCTTCTCGGGGCATCATCCATCGGGTGCTGCCTGTTCTGGTGGCATCACGTTTGCTAGGCCGTTGGCTCGTTTCTGTCTCCGAGTGGGAGTGTTTGGGGGCACACTGGGGGCTGGCATCGTAACTGCAGTGGGCACGGCCACTCAGAAGAACTTCCTAAATGTTGGTTGAACTGATCTGATTGAGTTAGTGAGCACGGAGAGGAGGGACTTGGGGGACTCTATGCCAAGGTCGATGCTTTTGGATTTTTTGTTTAAAAAAGGAAACATTCATAAGGGGAATAGATATACATGTGTGTGTGTATATATACAGCAGTAAATAATTACACCGGGTGAAAGTAGCATTTTCCTTGTCAACCTCTTGAATCCTCTAGAAGCAGCCACTGTTAAGAGTCTCTGGTTCTTCACTGCACACATTTTCTGTGCTTCTGCACACCATGTATATTTCCCCCTACAAAGGGACCCTCGAGACACACTGCCTGCGTCTCCTCTTTTCACTTGCTAGTGAAACTCCTGCCGCTGCGGAGTTCACAGACCACCCCACTGGTTTTCGTGGCACGTGGTGTTCCAAGGTCCGAGTGCCTCGTGATTCATTCAGCCCCCCCACCCCCCTGCCATATACAGACGATGGCAGTTTCTGGTTTTCGCGCCCCCCGGGCCAGGCTGCGTGAGCACATCTGGTGACCCCCCTGCATGTGTGTCTGCGGCAGCAGCGAGGTCCCCCGACCGGCCGGGCCTGCCCCGCGCTTCTGGGCCTTTCCGTGGCTTCCAGCCCTTCGCCCTTCCCGTGGCTCTTGGAGCGGTTGTTCTGCTCTGCTTTAGAGAGTCCAGAAGCCTTGCCTACCCCCTGGCTCCCGCCCCGCTTCAGGGCTCTGATGGGAAACGCCGTCAGACGGGCTTGTCCCTGAAGCTTCCACCCCGATCGGCGCCAGCCAGCTGGGGCAACGCCGCTCTGTCTAGTTTTGGGTGGGTTTCTTTTCCTGCAGATGTGGAGTTTCTCAGCTGCGGAACCATGTCTGAAGGCCCTTCTCTCTCCATGTTCTAGATCCAGGGACCCTGAGGTCTAGGCAGAGGGGCTTAGAGGGCAGGGCCCTGCCCGGAGCAGGGTGTCGGGGGTGGGACGTTCAGGGGCAGTAGTCGACACTCCCTTTCCCTGGGGTAGGGGCCCCCCACTGGGGGCCTGGAGCCCCATCCCTCCGCCTAATCCCGTTTTCTGCCCAGCTGAACAGTGGAGAAGGCTTATTTCTCGTCCCATTTTAATGCAAAGGAGGCTGCCAGCCCTGGCTTGCTCTGAGCCCGGTGACAGTGGCCGTGAATGGGGACTCCAGTACCCGGGACAAAAGTGTGACAGGGCCCTCCATCATGGCATTGTCCGACAGCCGGGACGTGACGGCTGCTCCCAGAGCCTCCGGGGGCGGGCCGGGGGCCTCTGGCGGGTTTGCTAAGCAGACGGGCCACCCGGCCTGGTCTGGTCAGTACTTCCATTGTGTCAGGAGCTCGGACCTGAACAATTCAGACAGCCCCCCAGCTGCTCCCCTCCTTCCGCCCTCCTCCTGACACGAGGCCCGGACGCGCGGGTGTGGGCAGAGGGGCTCCCGGACCGCCACCCTTGGAGAGGCCACTGTCTCTGCTGGGCGCCAGGGCGGGCGCGGGCCCTGCTCTGAGCCCCATGGTGACCTGGGCCGGACCCGGCACTGCCTCCAACTTGAGACGGTCACACCGCAGGCCAAGTCACCAGGCCTTGGGGGGCCCAGGAGGCGTGGCGGGGGGCTGCAGGGGTGAGGAGGCAGCGCTGTCCGGCAGAAACGGGGTGCAGCCCAGCGTCTCATGATGCGTGTGCCTTCCACGCAGTCACAGTAAAAGAAAGGAAAGGGAAGCAGGTGAAATGAATTTCAGGGGTACAGTTCATGGGACTTGCCCGAAATCTCACCTCAGCACATAACCTCTATTGGAAATACTGTTAACGAGACATTGTATTTACGAAACACACTGGGCCTTTGAAATCCGATGAGTGTCAGACCCCTCCACCACACATCTCAGTCCTCTTGTATCTGCTGAGAGTCCACATGTGGCTGGTGGCTATTTGCTGGGTGGCTCAGCTCTGCAGGGTGCCAGCGGGCATGCCCACCCTCCCTGGTGACCCCAGGCAGCCGCAGCTCCTGTCCCGCCCCTCTGGGGGGCTGGGTGGGGGCACCGGGGTAGTGCAGGTCAGGATGGCCTAGATTGGTATCTCCCAAGACAGGCAGCAGTCCCTTTGCTGGACCAGCCCTCACTGCACCCATTTTACAGATGTGGAAACAGAGGTCCGTTCACACAGAGACGCGGAGGGAGGGCGCGGCAGAGCCACTCTCTGACCTTCCCCTCGTCTACATTTAGCTAGGAGAGTCCTCCCCACTCCAGTCTGTTCAAAGATCTGCGAAGCTCCTACACTTACAAAGTGAAAGTGCTATTCCTGCCCCGGGAAGTGAGGGAAGCTGGGACGAGGGGCAGCTGGGGGGGGCCTCTGGTGCATGTGTGCTGAGCAGGTGCAGGGAAGTCACTGCCCTCCTCATACAGCTCCTGGCGGGCACATCCAGGGTCTCTGCACCCACAGTGGGAAGGCGGACACTTGCCAGCCTTGAAGGGCGGTTCCCAGGCCAAGGGTGGGAGTGCAGAGGGGGTAGGTGTGGACACAGTGCCCCTCTCCTCCTGCCCCCACCAGACCCCAGTGATCACAGGAGGCTCCCATCCTCAGAGCCACAGGCTCGCCCGCTCAGCCAGTGTATTTACGACTGGACACCTTCCAGGGCCGGAGCGGGCACAGCTGGTGATGGACCGTGGATTGACCTATGCAGCCACCAGGCACGGGGCGGGGGCGAGCCCGGAGGAGGTGATGGGGGCTGGGACACGCAGGTGTGGGACACCCCCGCCCTCCACCTCCCTGCCCCTGTTCTTCCCGACGCCCCAGCCTCTGAGCCTCCCCCCAGCCCCCGTCCACCACCACTTAAATGGGCCAAGCAGCTCCATTATGCAGAACTGGAGACTGAGGCCCAGAGGAGAGAAGGGGCTTGTCCGGGGTCACAGAATAAGTGGCCTCTAGAGTCCGGGACCGTTTCTCCTGGTCCAGAGGTGCCTGGGGACCCTCCAGGCAGCCAGAGCCACATGCAGTCGCCCACCTGCTCCAGCACTTGGGAGGGTCTGCCTCGAGGCGCTCAAATCTGCCCTCTCCCTGGCCTTGCATTTGCTCTGCCTGCCGAAGGAGGCGGGGCACATTGCTTCACTTTAAGAGTAGCTTCCCGCTGAGTCTGTTTCCTCATCTGTAATGTGGAGAGTGAATTTTACAGATGGTTTCTGGAGAAGGAAATGGCAACCCCCACTCCAGTATTCTTGCCTGGAAAATCCAACGAACAGAGGAGCCTGGCGGGCTACAATCCGTGGAGTTGCAAGAGTTGGATACGACTGAGCAACTAAACCAGCACGGAGCAGCTGGGGACCATGTGAGACGACCCCTCAGGGCACACTTGTCTGACCCTCGACCCTGGGCATAACTGGGGAACAGTGGGGGGGTTTCCACTCTGGCTTCGTCCAGGGAGACCTTCAAGGACAGGACATGCAGGCAGTGGGAGGCCTGATCTCACCGGGATGGGTGAGATCACCTGGACACAGACATGGGGAGAGCAGGGAGGAGGGCCTCATAGCTGGACCGATTTGAGCTTGGGTCCCATTAATCAAGGTCTATACCTAGAAGAAGGGAGGTGAAGTTGTGCTCAGGCTGCCCAGCCCCTCCTGGGTCCTGTGCCTGGAGCTGGGTGAGAGGAGCCAGCCAGGTTTGGGAGGCGACCGCACACACCATTCAGTGAGTGAGGCTGGGGAGACGCCCAGCTTCGTCTGAGTCTCTGCTGGCTGCCCCAGGCAGGGGAGGAGGTGGGGCTGTGTGCCCAGAGGGCCAGGCCGGCTTCGGTGGCCAGAGCACAGAGCCGGGCTCCCGCTTGGCGTCGGGCGCATGTTCTCCCAGGCAGGCTTGGCAGGATGGGGCGGGCTGACGCATAAAGGGGGAAGCGCCACATTCAGGGAGCCTCATGTGGAGGCTGATGGATGCAAAAGTGGGCTCTGGTGTCGAGTGGGGGCGGGACTCCGGAGTCCACAGGGCCCCTCCTGCTCAGAGATGCGGGCCTCCAGCGGGGAACAATGTTCCCAGGGAGCAGCGGGAACCACTGCTGATTGCAAACTGCTCTGTGATTTTTCTCCCGTTACCAGGGCGACGGAGGGCTGAGCATCTTCAGCAGCAGCGGGATGCAGCCATCTTTTAAAGCCGCAGACGGTCCCCTTTGGGCTCCACTCATCCTCGCTCCACCCCCGCCCTCCCTTCCCCTTGCACCTCCGGTTCTCCCTAACTCTGTTCCCTCCCCCTGTTCCGCTTGCCTTGCCCCTCCCTCTCCCTCCCACCGACTCTGCGCTCACAGGAGGGGTCATACCTGCTCCTCAGAGCTTCTTGCTCTCAGATCCTCCGGGCCTCAGTTGCTACATCTGTAGAATGGGAAGGGCGCGTGCCTGGGTGACGCCTACCCCGTCTTCACAGGGTCACACCAACTCACTCTGCAATTCCCGGGCCAGTGCCCCTCCTGCAGGAACTCTCTGGAGGGCTCCAGTCTGCAGCAAAAGCCTCCTGATTCACTCATGTTCACATGTGGGTTCTTTAACCTGTGCCGTTTTGTACGGTAGCCACCCGCCCACCTGTGGCTACTGAGTCCTTAACATGTGGCTGGTACTCTGTTTTAAGACAATACTGGGGATATATTGGGCTAAGCGACATATATCATTAGGGCTGCTTGCATTGGTTTCTTTTCACTTTTAGAAAATTTTAAGCCAGCTGCATGGTCTGCATTGTGTTTTTGCTGCAAATGGCGTTGAGTTAACAGGGGCGACCACAGAACAGCGGCAACAGTGGCAGCTGCTGTGGGCGGAGCTGGGGCTCGTCTCACCCGGACGGAGCCCCGTGACGCCGTGTGCCTACTGCCGGTCTGACCTCCAGGGAGAAGGAGGCTCGGAGGAGGAAGTCGCTGGCCGATGGCACCCTGCTGGGTGGTTGTGCTAGGCCCCCATCTTGGTGGGTGTGGGGCGGGGTGTGTGCCCTTAAAACAAAGCCCACAGATGCGGGGCTTTAAGGCAGAGAGCGGGTGGCTGCAGAGCCAATGGGGCTGAGCGGGCGCTGCAGGGTGTTCAGGTCGGTAGCAAGGCCAGTGGCTGCCCCGCATCCGGGGTGTCAGGGCGTGGTAAGTGCTGAGTCGGTCCTCCCTGAGCTGGGAGCCCCTCGCCCATCTCATCGCCCCAAACCTCTGGCATTCTCACTTTGTCCGAGTGGGTCTAACACCCAGTCCCACCTGCTGCCATGTCCTGAACCCACACGTGTGCGGCCTCAGAGGGGCTTCTGTGACTCCCTCATCTATGAGCTTGGTATATTCAGGCTTGTGTATCTCACACACATATACCCGTGGACGGTAGCCCGGCAGGCTCCTCTGTCCATGGATGTGTGTGTGTACGTGTGTGTGGGCACGCAAGCATGTGTGTGTGCGTGCGTGTGCGCGCGTGTGTGTGCACGCATATGTGTGTGCGTGTGTGTGTGTGTGTGTGTGTGTGTGTGTGTGTGTGCAGCTTCCCAGGTAGCTCGGTGGAATTGTCCAGGGCAGAATTCTGGAGTGGGTTGCCATTTCCTCCTCCAGTGACTCTTCCTGACTCAGGGATCGAACCTACATATCCTGTAGCTTCTGCGTGGGCAGGCAGATTCTTGACCCCTGAGCCACCTGGGAAGCCAGAGTCACACACACACACCCCTGTATCCACTGTGTGCACACGTGCCCACGCGTCTGCATGTAAGCACACAGACAGCACCTGCACGTGTGCACACACACACAGCGTGCTTCACACGGTGGGCATACAGACACACACACCCATGTACGCATCTAGGTATGTAGACTGGGGTGGTCAGGGCATCTTCAGTTTGTAAAAACTGTTAGAAAATGCCAGTTGGATGCCCGGGTGAGGCGGCTTGATGGGGGTGGAGGAGGGAGCACTTTCTGTAGCCTCCAGGGCTTACATGGGTCACTGTGTGCCCAGCAGGCATCGAGCTCTGTGCCCGCAGCCCCCGGGGCAAGAAGACACGTTCTGTAAAGGGATGAACACGCTTGCAGGACAGGGGCCCTGCACCCAGGACCCCACATCATCTCTGTGGCCACCGCCAGGCCTGAGCGCTGGGCCCGGCTCCTGGCAGCCTGCTCGTGGGTGGGTGTGTGTGCGGGCAGGTCGTGCGCCCCTTGGAGCCCCAGCTTGGCCGTCGCCTGCTGCTGGCCCTTCTACATCGGCCCCTGCAGACTGCCTGGCAGCCCTGCTCCAGGCCCTGGGGGCTGGCCCTGGGTGGCTCCCGCAGCCTTCCAACCACTGGGTGGAGGGTGACCGGGGCTCCCTGCCCCTCCTGCAGGCTGGCAACAGGGCAGGGGTCACTGCGTCCACCAGGGCCCGTGGCTCCTGCCCGGCCACCCACTGCTCCCCCGGGCACTGGTTCCAGCTTTTCTGAGCCTCAGGCCTCAGAGAGAACGTCTCCCCACCTCTGCCGGCCCCTGCCCCCTGCCCCACCTTCGCCCCCATATCCTCCTGGCTTCTCTGGCCGGTGCCTCTGAAACCGCGTGAATCACCCTCCCACGGGGCTGCCCGTTCCCCGCCAGGACCCCATCCTACACACCAGGCAAGTCCTCCCGAATCGNTTTTCTGAGCCTCAGGCCTCAGAGAGAACGTCTCCCCACCTCTGCCGGCCCCTGCCCCCTGCCCCACCTTCGCCCCCATATCCTCCTGGCTTCTCTGGCCGGTGCCTCTGAAACCGCGTGAATCACCCTCCCACGGGGCTGCCCGTTCCCCGCCAGGACCCCATCCTACACACCAGGCAAGTCCTCCCGCATCGCTGAGTCTCGGTTTCTGTGAAATGGATGTGCTCACAGGTGCTACATCCTGCCGAACAGGTTAAGACAGAGAATCCCAGCGGCGTGGCCAGCCCGTCGCCTGCGCCTGGCAGACGACTCTTGTTTAACGGGGCTGCGGGGGGCGGGCGGAGAGGGCTCCGCTGCGGTCAGCAGCTTGGACTGTGGAGCTGGACGGTCTGGACTGCAGCTGCCTGTCGGCCGTGTGGCAGCCGTGTGACCTTGGGCCAGGAACTCGGCCTCTCTGAGCCTCGCCCGTAAATCAGGAGTCGTAGTTACTAGAGCTCTTCCACATAAGGACTCTGCACGCTCACCAGCTGGGCTGGCCCTGCCCTTCCCGAGTGGCCACGGATGCCCACGTGTGTGGGGGAGAGGCCGAGCGCCTGTGGGCCGCGGGGAGCAGCAGGCACCCCCTACCCCCACATTTGCAGAGTAGAAGCTGATGACCCCGGCTTGCGGGGCCTCGTCCGCCTCCCCGGTCACCCACCTCGACTTCCTCTGCCACGTGGCTCCCAGAGGCTGCGTGTGGGTCCTCTCTTCTCGGACGGAGGGGTGTCGGATCCGGGGGCTCTGTGGCCTCAGGGTGTGTGCCCTTCCTTCTGGGGTGTGTGGGGGTCACTCCATCCGCCCTTGGGGACACACGGGGCCTTCTGCCAGGCCAGCAGCATCACGGCCCCTCTCAGGGCGGGCGCCCCCCACCCCACCCCACCCCACCCTGGCCGTGTAACCAGAGCTGCAGCGCGGAGAGCCTGGCCCGGGCCGGATCGCACAGGTATCAGCTCACTGCCTGGGTCCCGTTTCCCTTCACACGAGGGCAGCTAACAATGGCTGACAGTCCCCACGGGGGGCCCGGCCCCCCGCCCAGGGAGAGGCCCCGGAGAGCTATCGGGCCACACGATCTCGCCCCTTGGAGAGGTGGCCCTCCCCTGCCGACAGGGCGCACAAACGGGGCCTTCAGCGGCTGCCAGCGCCCGGGGAGCGGCCGGAATCAGCCCCCGTGCCAGCCAGGCCGCGCGGCTGCCTCTTCCCCTCCATGTGAACCTGCCCCCCCACACCTGGGCCTGGATTTCACCCCGTGAAAGCCCTTTGTTCCCGGGCCTGGGCGAAACTGGGCCCTGCCCGGCGAGGGGCTGCCCCGCCCCTGCCCACCGAGCCCGCTGCCCCCGAGGGCCCTCAGACCCTGGCCGGCAGGCTGGGGCAGCAGGTCCAGGAGGCAGGCGGGGTCAAGGGGTGGGGGTGCTGCTGGGCGAGGGGGCCGAGGCTGCTGTCGTCTCAGGTGGCCTTGACTTTGTCTCTTTCCTGCCGCCCGGACGCCGGGCTCCTTTGCTCTCGAAGTTTCTCAGCAGCAGCGCACGGGAGGCCGGGCCTCGTGGTCCAGCAGGGCAGGCCCAGGCCTTCCTGGGGGACCCAGGAGCCTCCCTGACCCTGGTGGAGCCCTCTCGACTCTTCACCCGTGGGTCCAGCTGATGTCGGCTGCTGGCCCCGTTGCTGCAGGCTGTGGTTTGCCGCAGCGCACGCCAGCAGTGGTGACCTCAGGCAGAACTGTAGCCAGGTGTGAGGGGGTCCCCACGGGGACACACAGAGGCCAGGCTCCCCTGAGACCTTCCCAGCCACACCTTTCGGGGCGTGGGGAAGCACCCTGAAGACGCCGGTTGCAGGCTGGGACGCGGGGTTCTTTCGTTTTAGTATTTGTCTGCACGGGTCTGCATTGCGGCACGTGGGGTCTTGGGTCTCGGCTGCGTTAATCTTCTAAGTTGCAGCATGCGAACTCTTCGTTGTGGCACGCGGAATCTACTTCCCCGAGCAGGGATTGAACCGCGCCCCCCACCACCCCCACCGTGAGGAGCATGGAACCTTGGTCACTGAGCCACTAGGGAAGTCCCAGGACTTGGGGCTCTTGAGGGAATTCAGCTCACACAGTGGCCTGTCCCTCCAAAAAGCAGGCTGTGGGTCTGGGCGGGCCAGGTGCTGGGCGAGCCGGATGGTCCATGCTGCAGCTGCTTGCCCTGTACGGCGACTCTTCCTCCATCGCACTGGCCGCATTTCACGCGCTCCTGGCCGGGCATGGCCGTGGCCGCCACACTGTTGCACGTGGAATAGTCTCTGGGTGGTGAGGCCATCGAGCCTGGGGGCAGTGGGCTAACACAAGCCTGCTGGGCACCTGCTGTGTGCCAGGCCCCGCCCTGGCTGTCTGCAAACCGGCAGGTCAGAGGCGCCCTCTGAGCCTCGCTGCTTGCTCTCCCCACGTGCTTATGTGCGGCGTGCACACTGCTGGCACCAGAGAGAGCAGGGCCCCAGCCAATCTCACAGCACACGGCAGAGGCACGTGGGGTAACACAGCCCTGGGGGTGATGACCCCCAAGGGAGGTGCAGGCCGGGAGCTGGGAGCTGATGTGGAGGAGTCCCCCGCAACCCTGAACTGGGGCAAGGGATGCTTCTGTTTCTCCGCCCCGAAATGCGCAGGCTGGCCTGAGAGTGAGCGCCAGGGGTGAGGTAAGCACCCACGACTCCCACCACCAATGTTCTGCGTGGACCCGAGATGTGCTCCGTGCATCCAGGGCGGCCACTGCCTCCTCACTAGTGAGACGCAGCCCATCCTGGTCACGGCTGTGGCAGACGGGACAGCGGCCCCCAAATCACCTGTGTCCTGGTACCTGGAGCCGGCGTGTGTTAACCTCGAGTGGCAGAAAGGCTCTGAACATGTGGGTAAATCCAGGGTCTTGAGATGGGGGGTGAGCCTCGGTTGCACAGACGGCCCTGATATCATCATGGCTTCACGAGGAAGGCGGGGGGTGAGGGGCTCCGAAGACGGAGGAAGGGGCCAGGAGCCAGGGAGTGCAGGCGGCCGCCAGAAGCTGAAATAGGCAAAGGCATGGGTCCTTGTCTCAGAGGCCCCAGAAGGGACCAACCCAGCCAGCACCTGCCTCCAGCCCAGGGCAAGTGACTGCAGACCTCTGATCTTCAGACTTGGAAGCGGGTAAGTCTGCACCGTTTTAAGCCACTCGGTTTGTGGCCGTTTGCTACAGAAGCAAGAGGGGTGTGACACACAGCACAGTGGCCAGCGTCACGGGCCTCAGCGCCGCACGGAGACAGGTGCGAGGCCCCTTTCCAAGTGCGTGATCTCGGGCAGACGGCTCCACTTCCCTGTGCCTCAGTTTACTTTAGCTGGAAAATGGGTCTCCCAGTGATGCCCACTTAATAGGGTTCAGTCCAGCAGGTTATTCAGAAAGTGCTCCCTGTGGGCATTGTCGTCAGGATCTCTTGACAGGCAGCGTGTGGTCTGTGACGGTGTGGTATCCAGAACAGGACCATCTGGGCTGTAGAAGTGCTGTCTTGCCTCGATGTGCTTATCCGTAAAATTGCAGCAGTGACTGGATACTGTGAAGGTTAAGCGAAATGCTCTGCGTACCTCACTGGCACAGTGGCCGGCCCCTGGTAAGCATTTTGTCGTTCGGTCTCCGAGCCACGTCCGACTCTGCAGCCCCATGGGCTGCAGCTCGCCAGAGTCCTCTGTCTTTCCCCATCTCCCGGAGTTCGCTCAAATTCATGTCCATTGAGTCTGTGAAACGATCCCCTTCATGGATCACAGCCTTGTCATGTTGAAGGGGCGGCTGCAACTCAGTGAAGCTAGGAGCCATGCCATGCAGGGCATCCAGGACGGAAGGTCATGGTGAGGAGTTCCGAGACATTGTGGTCCCCCGCAGGAGGCAGTAACAACCCACTCCAGCATCTCTGACTGGAGAAGCCATGAACAGTAGGAAAAGGCAAGAAGACGTGACCCAGGAAGGTGAAGCCCCCGCACCCCAGCCCAGGTGGGAAGGTGTCTGTGGCAAGCATTTAACCAATGCTAATTATTACTGTGCGTTTCCCCTGTAGCAGTTGGTAAAGAATCTGCCTGCAATGCAGGAGACTCACGTTCGATTCCTGGGTCAGGAAGATCCCTCGGAGAAGGAAATGGAGAAGAAAATAATAACTATTAGTATGGACATCATTGGCTACCCGGCCCCAGCGCCCCATCCTGGGAGCCCCGCAGGCCTGGCTGAGCATGTAGCTGGGAAGACTGCCCACGGTGCCCAGCCCGGGGGGCGGGCAGGCCTGGGCTCTCTGCATCTCCACTTGCTTGGCAGCTGTGCCCCTCAGGCTGTCCAAACACAGGCCGGGAGCCCCAGGAGGACCCCCAAGCAGCAGCCCTGGGAAAGGCTGGCGTCCGCAGTGTGCGGCTGGAGGAAGCGGCCGTTGTTTGCCCTCTCACAGCCCCCGGAGCTCCCTTTCCTCTGTGTGTTTGCTTAGCTTCCCGGCAGCTGTCGGCCATGGAGGGCTGGCCGCCCGGTGGACCCGGGCCCCGGAGCTCAGTCCTCGACCTCACCTCCCAGACTCATCTCTTGTCCCCCTGGCTGTCGAGAGTCATTGAGGAGTGGCTGAAGCCAGCATTGCCAAGCACCCACCGTGAGCCTGGCCCCCTTGGCTGCGGCCCACGGAGGTCGGTTCCTCAAACCTTCCCTGGGACACTTTGAGCTGGTACCTTCTCTCCCCATCGATCAGCCAGGAAACCGAGGCACAGAGCCGCAGGTAGAGCCCCAAGTTCTCACCACTCCTGGGGGTTAGATCTGATCTCCAGGAACCTCAGCCCAAAGCCGCTTGATCTGTGTGGCCCCCTCTGAAGCTGTCACATAGAATCAAGGGCTCAGAATCACGTGATGGAGTGTTTTAAAGCAGAGTTGGATACAGGAAACCGAAGACGGAAATTCTCAATGGCGCTACGAGATCTTAGAGGGAAATCCGAGATCCTTTACTGTCAGGCTCCTTACGTCTCACTGCCAGGAGCCCCTGAATGTCCCGGGGTCCCCCACCTGTTCAGTCCTTCCTAGGAAGCCGGGAAAGACTGAAGGCAAACAGAGAAGGGGGCAGCAGAGCCCGAGATGGTTGGACGGCATCACCGATGCAATGGACATGGGTGTGAGCAAGCTCCAGGAGTTGGTGATGGACAGGGAAGTGCGTGCTGCAGTCCATGGCGTCCCAGAGTCGGACACGACTGAGCCTCTGAGCAGCAGCAANGGGGCAGCAGAGCCCGAGATGGTTGGACGGCATCACCGATGCAATGGACATGGGTGTGAGCAAGCTCCAGGAGTTGGTGATGGACAGGGAAGTGCGTGCTGCAGTCCATGGCGTCCCAGAGTCGGACACGACTGAGCCTCTGAGCAGCAGCAAACACGGGTGCATTTCCTTGCCAGGGCCCAGCATGGGGCTCTCTCGCCTCCCTAGCCTACGCGTCCTCCTCGAAGCACACTTCCCACTTGTCTGCATAAATTAGCACCCCCGCCTCAGAGCAGCTGGCGACAGAGAGTGGAGTGATTCCGCAAGGCGGAGCAGGCCTACTGTGGATCTCACAGCCGTCGTCAGGGAGGACTGTCAACCCCAGGCGTGGCGGCTCGAGTTCCCTCAGCAGACAGCCCCCTCCCCACCTTCACACCGTGGCTGTGAAGGGACCTCACGCAGGTCTCACCTGGGGGGTGGGGGTGGCTTAAAAATCCCTTGAATTCCTCCAACCAAGGGCAGCTCATTTCCTCAAGGGCTTTCCAGGGCTGAGCCAGAGTCATCCTGGGGAAGACCACCCCCCTTCTGATGGTCCCATCAGAATGTAAAAGCCACTACCGTTTGACCCAGAACCCCCACTTTTAGGAGGCAGGAAGGCTATGACCAACCTAGACAGTGTGTATTAGAAAAGCAGAGACATCACTTTGCCAGCAAAAGTCCATCTAGTCAAAGCTCTGTTTTTTCCAGTAGTCACGTGCTAGAATGTGAGAGTTGGACCATAAAGCAGGTTGAGCGCCGAAGGATGGGTACTTTGGAACTCTGGTGCTGGAGAAGACTCTAGAGAGTCCCTTGGACTACAAGGAGATCACTTCTCTTTTCACGGAGGCTGTCCCCTGCTTCATGCAACCGAGGGCAGCTCCTTGACAGAAACCTCACGGTGGGGAAGGCAGGAGCAGCCTCTGTGGGCAGGAACCGGCCCAGAGGGAGCGACAGGCTGAGTCCTCAGGGTGGGGATGAGTGTGGCAGGTCAAACCATCCTGGAAGCCCCAGCTTTGGCAGGCTGCAGGCGGGTCAGGAGAGGNGGCCCAGAGGGAGCGACAGGCTGAGTCCTCAGGGTGGGGATGAGTGTGGCAGGTCAAACCATCCTGGAAGCCCCAGCTTTGGCAGGCTGCAGGCGGGTCAGGAGAGGTGGGCTGCAGCAGGAGCCCAGTCCCGGGGCCCCTCTGGGCATGGAAAGGAGTTTGAATTTATTCCATTTTGATGACAAAGAAGGAAGGAGCCCGAGGAGCAGGCAGGGGTGAGAATGCAGTGCGGCCCATCCCAACAGGGAGAGCCAAGCGCAGCCAACCACCCGAGTCCAGATGTCCCACGAACGTGGGATCCCTGCCTGCTTCCTAAGGAGACGATGCCTTGGAGCAGGGAGGTTGGTCAGGCAGGGGGCTCAGGAGGGTTTTCTCAGGTCGTAGCCACAGAAGAAACAGAGCCCTGGGTGTAAGCAAGCCATTCACAGCAGAGATGGAAAAGGCCCAGATGGGAAACTCACCGGTGACCAGGGAAGCCCAGGTCTCGCCTGCAGCCACTAGCCCGGGGACGGTGGAGCTGGGCAATGCCGGGCGAGGATGTGGGCATGAGGGCCCCTTGGTGCCCTGCGTGGGAACAGTAGCTAGTGAGGCCCCCTCCAGGACTCAGCAATTCTGCTCCTGGAACTGGTCCCCAGACTTGCTCACAGGTCCCTGTGAAGCCCCC